>CM047806.1:13887022-14052691 GCA_026214975.1 Gentiana macrophylla | reverse complement strand
AAATGTAGCAAAAGAGAACACCATGTAATGTACTCTTTGAGAGCAGTAGACAAATTCACATACTTATTCTTCACAGAAAGGGCTGTATACCAAAGAATGAGTGCATTGCAAGCAAAAAAAAAAATCTGTGAAAGCCGAGCACGCAAAACCTATGGCCATTCCGTGGAAGAAGCTTTTCGTGAATATCCTTCTTAGTTGTAGCATATATAGCTCCATTACCTTGTTACCGGCACAAAATGATACAACGGTGTAATTGTTTCTAACTGCATCCTCAAGCACTAGAGATGCTTTCCTGTGCATTTCTTGAATTCCCTTTGAAAATCCAGCTAGCCACAATTTCCCCAGGCATTATTATCTTGGCCTTTTACCCCTCATCCATGCAAAAAAAAAAAAAAAAAAAAAAATCAAAATATCAGTACGCTTTTGCCACGTGTCAAGTCTTTATTGGTTGGAGTCCATTGTACCTTCATTGTTGGACGTTAGACACGTTCAAGTTAAACAAATGCCTAAATTATGTTTCTCTAGTAGATGATAATAACCTGTGCAACAGAGAAACCATAAGTACTGGAATGGTTCCTAATGCCACATCGAGAGCCAAAGCGCCATTGCAAGAGCATCCCGATGAGGACAGCCACAAGAACAGCAGCGCTGTCTTGTATGAATATAGAAAGTCTATTGCTAAAGGAGGCTCTAATGGTTCTTGAAAGCTATGACTTGCCGAAGAATCCCTTTCGATTTGGAAAGAAGATGTCTCCTTAATTATAATCCCTTATTGGCATCCTGAACCAGTTAAGTTACAACAGAATAACTAGTTACTCAAAGTAATCACATGGACAAAAACAGAATCCATGTCAAAAAAAGAACATATTTGCTTCGGTACTTTACCTCCGTCTCCGTGGGAGCTTCGCAGCTTCCTCGCATTTAAGAAGCTCCGGATCAAACTAAGCCGTCTAGTCTAGCTATAATTATTGTTGATCTACCTAGCATGAGGAGAGATCAAGAGCCTCCTGTCCACAAGAGGAGCATGGTGCTGTACTCTATGTTAAGTGAGATAGGGTTAAGATAAAATTACCATGCAGACAGTAAGGCGGAATACGATCTTCATAATCGCAACTTTTGTTGGTTACTGGTTGGACTTCAATCAGTGCAAGAACTTACCTACTTTTGTGAATGTGTGACAAGTTAGAGCATTCTCAGGAGGAAAAACATTATTTGAAACACGAGTGATTCTGGATGTGGAAAAAAATTACCAAGTGTGATTGTACAAGCACAAGAGCATAATATTGCAAGGTCAAGACGTGAAACCAAGTCCAAGGCCTTGAACAATACTAATCAATATGCAAGAGACTGACTGCCTGCAATACACAAGGAAAAACAAAACAAGAATGCACACACTTGAAGGTCAAGAAATCATTGGTCCACCATTTCAGGAGTTAAGTAACCATTCCTATAACAAGTCTTGTAGTAAAATGACACCATTTGGAGTCATATGGACCATGTAATTAACAAGGGCTATATACAGGATGATGTACTACGTATCGAGTCCTTTTATGAACTATATACAGAAAAATCATATTCAGCACTAAGGTAAAAGGAAAAACATTGTATGCAAACTGGGAGATGACCTGTTCGGCAATACGTACTTGCTGCTTCAGCATATATAAGCATCTTGAATGTTCTCGGCAAACCTGTGAAGAAAAATATTTGATATCCCTCCAGCAGCAACAATGAATGGGCCAGTAGCTAGGGTACTAATAAGGGCAATCAGCTGCCACCCTGTCACATATAAAGCAAGTACCATTAATCAATAAGTAATTGTACACTGTACAGTACAGGCGAAAAGCATTATTTTTTTATTTTGGGTATGAAAACATATATAATATGGTACTTATATACTTTTTCACTCAGAGCAGATTGAATAAGCAATAATACATCATGTACTCAACACTTGGCTAACAAACAATATCTCCATTGTTCCCGTAATAAGTATCAAGAATAAAAATATAAAAAAAAAACTCATGTCTTGGTTAAGTAGCACTTGAACATAATTTGACCTAATAGCTTGTGGTAACCCTCGGTTTAATCGGCGACCATCCGTAGAAAATGCTCTTCATCGACCTCCTACAACTTCGGCAAACTTTTGTCCCTACTTCCTTTTCTTTGGCATGACAAGATTCTTGACAATTGGTAATCTAAAGAGCATTGTCCGATCCTTAAATAAAAGCCGAAACACAATAAACTACTCATGATATATATGGACCACCCTGTGAACCGGGGTTGTATACTGGCACTGGAATTATAATTATTTTGGGAGACCTACTGCATCTTCATTGTTTGGACTTAGAAAAAGGGTTCAATAGTGGGTGTTTCCCAAGAATTATTCAGTTTCTCCATCGATCAACCAACACCATAGCACATCATGCTCGACATGCTTGGAAGAGTTTCTACCAGAGGCATGCTTTGAACAGTAGATCATATATCCCAATTAACAAGGCAACTCAAGCATTTAGCTTGGCATTGACCCGTTCATATCTGGTTGTGCCTGGTATACTTGCCTTAACGAGTGGTGCGAATGGAGCATTGGCAAAAACACCAGCAGAGGCAGATTTATTCTTGCCAAGAAAGAAGCTCGATCATTATACATGCGTGCCCAGTGCCCTGCCCAGGATGGACACATTTTCGTTGTCTCATTAATACTGTCAGTTTTTTACAAGGTCTTATATTGTTGCTTCGAGCATTGCTATGGCTCCTTTTGCTGATACTTTTGGTCCACACTTCAGAAAATAAATATTGGCTTTTGTCTTAAATAGTACAACATGAATTTGTGTATATCACTACTACCTTTGTTGTTTTTTGTTTTTTTTTTTTAACTTGAGAGCGCTTTTGTCTTAATTAGTAGTAGTACCCAAAAATTTATTATCATGACAATGCTATTGGTCATTGCTTAAATTACTTGCTAACGCTAAGTATCGTTACGACGAAAACAGTGTTATTGATCTTCTTCTAACACGCATTCCCAAGTGAAGAAAGAACGATTCAAAAAACAACAACAACAGCAGCTTGTGGTAACATTTGTGCATTGAATACTAGCAGCAGTGAATAAAAAATTAAAAAAAAAAATTAAATAAACAAATAAAATTAATACTAGCAGCAACCAAATGAACATTAGTTTCATTACATCTCAGCACAACCGCCGCCACTAAAGGTATAATAATCCCTTTTAAAGCCAGCAATCTGTTTTCTCATTTCACGTTCTAACCTAGGACAACCTTGGACCCCATGTCCAAGTCCACCACAGTGTATGCAACCATTACTACTAATACTAGTAACATCATCATCATTCAATTCTTCAAGAAACACAGGTACTTTTTGTTTTGCCTTCACCAAAAAATGCTTCAAATCAACAAGTGTAGTAGTTGGAACTTGAGTAATGTTGATGAATGTGGTTGCTAATCCTCTTCTTCCACGTCTTCCGGTACGTCCAATCCTGTGCACGTAGTCTTCGATTTCATCAGGCATATCATAATTGATTACATGTTGTATAGGACAATCAGAGAAATCCAAACCTTTTGAAGCAACATCTGTGGCAACCAAAACATCTGCCTTTTTCTCTTGGAATGATTTAATGGCATGAATTCTTTCTTCTTGGTCTTTATCTCCATGAAGCCCGATTGGCGTTTACCCCTTTTATTATAAGATACTCATGAACATGATCCACAACAACTTTACTTTTACAAAAGACAATCACAGGGGGTGAAGTTTTCTGTAGGGATTCAAGAAGGTGAATGTCTTTTGATGAGCTCTGTTTCACATACTCAACTTGCTGAATTATATTTGTTCTTCCTCCTTGTGCTTTTCCATCACCAACACTAACAACCACAGGTTTCACAAGTGCTCTTGCAGCGAAATCCCGAGTCCTTTCTGGCATTGTTGCAGAAAACAAAACGGTTTGGCGTTGTTGTTGATCCTCCTTAAAGTGATCAAAAACGTCTTTGATCTCGTCTTGAAAACGTTCATCAACTAATCGGTCCCCTTCGTCCAATGTCAAGTACCTGCAATTATCAAGATTCAATCTTTTCTTACAAAGCAAGTCCTTTAACCTCCCTGGTGTAGCAACCACTATATGGACCCCCTTCTTCTTCACATCTTCCAACTCAGACTTGATATCCATTCCACCAGTACAGAGTAGTGACCTTAATTTCGGGTACCCGGATAAGGATTGAAGGAAGAATTCGACCTCAAAAAAGATCTGTCTAGCAAGCTCTCTTGAAGGACAGATGATCAAACAAAAAGGGCCTTCACCAGGACCAATAGGCATCATGATTTCTTCCTGTAAAGCTACCATAACAAGAGGCAAAACGAACACTAATGTCTTACCCGACCCGGTTGGAGCAATACCAATCATGTCTCTTCCATACAAAACAACAGGCAGCCCTTGAATCTGTATAGGGCTGGGTTTAATTACCCCCTTTTCTTTTAGCTTCCTTAAAATTGGTTGAGGAAACATCATGTCCTTAAATTTGTCGACTGGTTGAGGAACATCTTCACCGTCAGCTATTATGAAATTTTTTCCCCTTATTTTATCAATTGCTTCTTTTGAGATTAATCTCCTTGGTGTCCACCCTGTTGGTAAAGGTTCTGTGTAAGTAATCCCTTTCGCCAATTCACGGACGGATTTCAAAGTGAAGGTCGGTCGTTCTATCATCATCGCCGCCCACCACCACCGATTACTTCTTGAAATAGAATTAGATCAAGGATTTAACCCTGTTCAGCACAGATTACAGAGAAGAGAATCGATCAATTGAAGGATTCCCTGTTCAGTATAGATTACAGAGGCGATGAGCTTGTCTATCGTTTATGTATATATACTTTTAAATCCAGTACTAGTATACGATTCTAGGTTTAGGAAAACAAATATATAGGCTGTCTGATTGATTCCTTGGGCGGCAAGGAAAATAACCTTGTTATAATATCCCATTAGAGTAATGATAGAGTCACAACGAATTTACATGATAAAGGGTTTAAATTCAATAATTTCTATTGCTTTTGATAAAGATTTGATTAATAACTAATCTAAAATTTGTGATAAAAATGAGATATTATAAAGAATATCATAATCACAACGGATACATAAAAGCTATGAATTGTTTTTTATTGAATCAAACGATAAAATAAGTATCTTTATCCATACGGGTTCATGGATATCCATTGATATCTTGTCTCATTACTAATTAACCATCTCAATCACATATAAGGAAGAATGAAGTTTTATTGGCGTCGCGAAATGCTTTCCATGTAACTACATATTTTCATTTTTTTTTCCCTAAAAGGTAACACACAAATATTTTCAACACTTCGTATGTATAAAAAATTTGTCTAAAAAATGTCATCCCGGATTATGTTTGTTATAGAAATTAACGTCACTAATATTAAAGTTACCCATCATCATAGGTGTGAGTGACATTCATTTAATTTAGAAAACGTCTATACGAGATAAAAATTTCTCTTGAATATAACAATATAAAGTGTGGTATCATGTAATAATTCATGTAGTGCTTTTGATAATCGTTAGTCTTTCGAAATATTTTTGTAATGTCAATAGAACCTCTAAAAGAAAATCAAGTTATGAATTAGAACAATTAACATAGACAAACAACTCTAAATCTTAATATGTAGGACGCAAGAACAATTTTTAAGGCAAATCAGTAACCACAATAGTGAATGTGAAATCGAAGAGCATTTATCAAAAATAGTTATAAAAAAGATATTAAAGTAAATGAAGCGAATACATAATAAGGTTTCTAAAAGTAACACTTAAGTTTCTTCTTCATTCGATCTATCTCTAATTCTAAAAGTGGACTCATGTGGTGTGGCATCGTGAAAGTATTTCGAAAAATAGTTTCTTGTGATGAGTACATGATCTCAATTCTTTGTCTTTTTATTGTTCAAGAACACCAACATTAAAAGATATTATAAAAAAAACATCATTCAAATCTAAATAGTGCAAATTAGTTATAAAGTAGTCGTTGAGAAAATAATGATCATTTAGAATGACTCAGAAATCTTATTTAGTTATAAGGACGTTCTAATTTTAAGAATGAAACTTATTTAGTTATAAGGGCATTCTAATTTCAGTAGATAAAGAAGAAGAAGGAAAAAAAAAGGAAGGAAGGAAGAAAAAAAAAAAAAAAAAAAAAGATGAAGATGAAAGCGCTGGAGGCGATGTTTTTTTTTTTTAAAGATCTTGATGGCATTGATGACTTATCGGTGGCGTTGATGTCACAAGCGATGGCATTGATGACTTATCGCGATGGCATTGATGTACGATCTGAGGGACATTGATGACTTATACAGATGGCATTGATGTTTGATCGTGGACATTGATGTCGATGTAGGGACATTGATGTCCGATCAGATGACATTGATGAATGATGCGAGGACATTAAGCTAAACAAGATCGTCAAATAATTCAAGATCGTGTTAAAGAATTGAGGATTCCACAATGAATCAATTATCAGATAAATACAAACAGCGTGTGGCCAATTCTGAAGTCGTAGTGAAGAGTCTTTGTAGTTTCACCAAACTTGTACTTTTATCCATATTAAAAGCTCCACATTTGGAGAAATGCAAAACAAGAGCGGTGAGTGATGCGGTTGTTAGGTTTTATCGCATGGCATTGGCGACTTATCGGTGGCATTGATATCGATCACGGGGACATTGATGACTTATGCGAGCAGCATTGATGTCTGCGAAGTAGTGACATTGATGATCAGTATTTACAATTAGATAAGCGATCAATGATATTGATGTCACCGCATATACAACTTGATACACGTTTGATAACTTTGTAAAGTAACTTTATTTCTTTGTTATCTTTAAATATTTGATTGATGTTGGTTTAAATTTTCGATAACTTTGTAAAATAACCGTATTTCTTTTGTTTTTTTGGTTTAAATGCATATTTTACAACCAAAGGTATCGTAAATTATTCTGATAACACGTCATTTGCATAAATCGTTACAATAACACGTCATTGCATAATTCGATACAATAAGACATCATTGCTCATACTGATAAGAAGTCATTTGCATAAATCGATCTGAATGAGGCGTCATTCATAAATCATTCTGATGAGATGTCATTTGATCGAGGTTGTCAATGGATCGCGGCGGTCAATACATCATGGTAGCCAATGAATCGCGGCGGTGAATCGTCGGGGTGGTTAATGGATCCCGTGGCAATCATCCGGGTAGGTGGTCAATGTATGACGGTGATCATACGTCCCGATCGATTTTATGAAGAAAAAAATTGATTTTATGAAATTTATTCGGAAAAATATCAAATTTGATTTTAGAATAAAGAAGACGAAAAAATATGAATTTTAGTGAAAAAATTATGATGATCAGAGTTTTAGATCAAAATATATGACATTTAGAAATATGGTGAATTATAAAACAAAAAAAAAAAAAAAAAGAAAAACCCACGCACACAGTAAGTTTTCTTTTGTTTTGTTTTTTATTTTATTTTTATTACTTGAACGTTTTTTTTTTCCTTCTTCCTTTTATCCACTTGAAATTAGAATGTCGCTATAAGCTAAATAAGTTTCTTCTTCAAATTAGAATGTCATTATAACTAAATAAGATTTGAGTGTCATATTACACCCTAATAAGTTGAAAATCGGTCATTTTTAAATAATTGGCCATCTAAATATGCTTAAATTGATGTTCATATCACATTTTACTCCAAACTAATATGGGGAATTTCTCCAACTATCAACACCATGATCATTATAAAGAAAAACAAAACACTAAAGTAATATTTAATCTTTCAACTCGAGTTTAACTCGTTAAGGTATAAAAAATGAAATCCAAATACATAAATATCACAATATACAAATCAATATTCAAACGTCATAATACTAAAAAAGAACTCAATAGATATTATATGAAATTACTCTAGAATATTTATTAAATTAATATTACGTGTTAGGGGTAAGATTGTGCGTTGATTTATCTATCTGAGAATGTCCGTGAGCGTAATCAAACGGCTTGCGAGTAAATTTCTTGTTTGTTTGTTTAAAACGCGAGCTAAAAATTTTGTTGAATTGATTCATTAAAAATTAACAATCGAACAATCACAAACACCATCAAGACGCGTGCCGAGTTTGTTCGTGACTCTGTCCGTCCAACAAATCTATCCATAATGTTTATTATTTTTCAGGACACTGTTATTGATATCATACGAGAGAGATGTGAATAACAATACGATGCCCTTAGTTGTAAGAAATTATAGTAATTACATGTCTTTTTTTTTAGGGGTAATTTCATGTCTTTTTTTTTTTTAGGGGTAATTACGTGTCTTTAAAGGCAATAATAAATTTAGTGCGTTAAGACCCGTATATAAACGACAAGATATTAATTGACACTAGAAGATATGATGTCTTCTATAATATAACTTTTAAAACGACATACATAGTCAAAATAAATGTCAAATTTTAGACAACCACGTCTCAGTTCTTATCTTTCTCAGGACTGTCTTTTCATTCCCCCTCAAAATCAAAGCCTTCTTCTACCCCTATAATACTGAAAACCCATCCCCCAACCCCAACCCCAACCCCAACCCCAACCCCAACCCCCAAAAAATAAAGATAAAACAGAAGAAAAACAAAGAAAAACTCTCACGTATCTGCTGCTGTATTTATAATGTAGACTAAAGACTGGAGAGGGCATCACTAGTGAAGGGGAAAGGGTAAGGTAAGCAAACCAATAGGCTTAAAAGCAAAACAACTACTCCAAGTATTTTGTATCTGTCCTCTGCTTCACTTATTTCTTCTGAGAGGGTGCAATTGGTCCTCTCTGCAATATGAATATCAGTACCACCCAGTAGAATGCCACGTCACTAAACAGCGACGATACTCCCAATAAGCGCGATTGTGGCGGCACTTAAGCGATCTGATGCCTGCAAAAATTTAACATCCGATGTGTATGCTTTCATTATTGACACTACGTAATGGTGCTTTTGAAGGTATGAAAAAGGTAAGTAGTGTGAGTATGAAAAAGGGTATGAAAACATACATATCCAACAGTGTAGAACACTAAGACATATTTGACAGATTTTTTAACTTTTGAGTCGTCGAAGTTTCGTTTAGTGAAATCTGTACCTTCCTTCCCCATAGAGCAAAAGAAATCCGGCCACCATCAAGCTCTCCGGCAGGGATGCTATTGATAGCATTAATCAGAAGTCCAGCCCATGACCATAATACAAGTGGATTTAAGGATATAGGCGTCCCGTCCTTCAGTGCATCCCCTAAAAGTAGCTTTGCTGTGTTGATAAACAACACCACAACTTTAGCATTAACTCAACATTTTGAAGCCATTTATGTAAGGATATATAACACCTAAAGTGAAGCCCTTACTAGAAGACTAAGAGTACTTGCATCACATTATATAAGAGATTATATATTTTACAGACTCAATTACATTTACCTCTATACATGGTGAAGTGGGGCGGAACCTCTAGAACATTGTACGATATGAGTATAATTGTAAGAGTATCGAAGCAGAACGATGTGTGCTTTGAATGCCCAATAACAAGCATAGAATTAAATAAAAAAAAAGTCAAAAAATGAATGCAATAATATAAATGCCTCACCAATGCCACCAGCTAGAAATGACTCATGAAACACACCGCCGTCGACCACCACACCAAGGCCATCACTAGGTGGCAAGAGAAACCCTAAAAGAAGGAGAATAAGGCCGAAGGAGAACCCAGCAACTGGTCCA
The DNA here is from genome assembly GCA_026214975.1 of Gentiana macrophylla. Classification (NCBI taxonomy): domain Eukaryota; kingdom Viridiplantae; phylum Streptophyta; class Magnoliopsida; order Gentianales; family Gentianaceae; genus Gentiana; species Gentiana macrophylla. The sequence goes on along the minus strand of CM047806.1, from coordinate 14,042,909 downwards.
GCTGCTGCGAACTTCAAGAGCTCTTCGCGATTAAATACAATGTTTACGATTCTCGTTATAGCACCAAATGAGCCTATCTGGCACCAAGTTAGACAATCAGCAACCACTGATCGATGGACAAAGCTTAAGGAAGCAATAGATAAATCTAACGATTCTCCACGGATAAAGGATAATAAAAAGTACATAAAACCAAGGGTTACTGGGTTAGAGACACAATATTACGAAGGAAAAGAGAGATAGCACGGAATAAAAATTACACTGAAACTAGAAAGCAACCTGCAGAACTAGGAGCGAAATATGGCACACCAAGGATTATCCCGCTTGATTTTGCTGCGATGATGTGACTGATTTAAGTGGACACCTAGAACAAGAGCAGTCACAAGGGTTCCAGGCAGGCCTTCCTTCAACAGTTCAGGATTGTCAAAAACTGATCTGCAAGTTATAAAATAAAATAATTACACTTCCTAAACGTTGAAGCAGTAGTCTTCTGGCAGGATGGGCCAACAAACATACATTTCCAAAATCATTTTGATATCATCTATTGAAGGAGGAAAAAAAACAAGTCTAGAAGATACATCAGACACATAGAGGAACGTACGCAATCACAACATGAATGAGACAAAAGGGATCTTCCAAACAAAGGAAAATGAGGAGAAACAAAAAAACACATAAACAACAGATAAATTTCTCAAAGAAATGGCCTGCAATACACAAATCTCTTATGACTTTTGAAAAAGCCACGAACAGCACTTGATGTAGCTCCACCCAGAAGAAGAACAGTGGCTAAGCGAGCCAAGCTTTTCTAAATAATTGCTATCCAAAAAGGCGGCATATTACCATGCATTTAGATATTATTACTTTGTTACAAAATTTTATGGGCTAGACTTTTCAGCCCACTTCAGTGCATTAGGAAGTTAAACCTGTGGAGTTTCTATGTATGTTCACAGTAAAAGAAACACAACCACTGTCTGAATAGAGGATTTACATACAAGATGTTTGACTGTAGTGCAGGCACATTGCGGAGAAGTAATGTAAATACGGTCACCAATCCAAAAGCAGCAGCAGCAAACCATTCTGGAACAGCTGCAGAAGTAAAAACAAATCCATTTACAACCAAAAAAAAAAAACTTCTTGTCATTTTTTGCTCACCATATTGCACAATACAATTGTAAGAAACTACATAATCAAAACATTATCTGAAGAACCTCAACATCGAATGGGTCGGATCAGAAGCTTAAAGAATTACCTGGGGTCCCTTGTTGTAACGTTTGTTTGGGAACCACCACTGCAACAGGTTTATCATCCTCTGGATTTATCAAAATGAAAAGCCTATATACATCTCCAAATCTGTCCTGTACATAAAGTTGACAAATTTCATTGGTAAGCCCGATAAATGCACAAATCAAATAGAATAAGACAAAAAAACTAACCTGCATTCTCTGTGTTATTTTCTCGTAACTTTGAGTAGCATTTCCACGTAGGTTTCCCTTGAATAAGACACCTGCCTGTAAAGGTCAATTCTGTTTAAGGATGCATTCATCAATGATAGCATGCTAAATCACATAAAAATACACTCAATATAAGAATCACCATGGAAACCAACAGCTGCGATACATGTTTTATATTCATTACAGTACCACAACTACAAGTTCCAGGAGAAGATATGTATGGTTTAGTTTCTGAGTTCTTGAAAGATTGATGCTCCTGATTAAATAAATACCAATAACAACAAAAGAAAACTTTAAGCGTTTAATTAGCTGACCTCATAAGGCTCCTGGCTCGTTACAAAGAAGGTGTCAAAACCAAACACTTGATCCCTTAGAATATCAATTGTTTCCTTTGGTATTCGTGTTGATTCATCGAATTGCTGTCGCTGTGTATGGAGCAAATGTAATCAATTTAAAAGCATGCCAATAACTGACACTCTGACAGTAAAACCATTATAGGTATAATTTATCGAGGCCTATCACCTTCACACCTGGCAGAGGCGAGCCACTCATAACTTGAATGTCAATATCGGCCTGTGTTAATCAAAAGGAAATAACAATGAGTATAACTTGTTTTCTGCACAAAATCTTACTCCAACTCACAAAAATCCACTTTGAGCTCCTCCCTGAAATGGAAGACATGACTTGAAAATGAAACCGAGGAAAACAAATTGGCAAACACCAAACACTAAATCGAAGGCCACTAACATTATAAACTCTGAAATATCAATTAAGAGTACAAAAACAATCTAATTCACAATCTTTCAGATGATCAAGAAACATGAGTAGTGAAGTGAGAATAAACCGCAAGAGGATCCTAGTAGTACCTCCTCAGCTCCCACTGGTGCGTTAGTTTCCATACTATTTTGGATTTCATGTTTGTTTGATTCAGTTATTCCCTCCTCAGTGAATTGCTCCTTCTCCTAGCACAAGTTTTTAGATATTAATAAAATTCATATAGACAGACTAACAATGTACATTTGATTAAGCAAAAATTAAAAAATAAAAATGCAAACACAGAGATTTTACTTTCTCAGAATCATTCTTAAGAAGAGCATCAAGCGACTTTAGCTGATCTTTTTCTTCATGAAGTCCTGTTTCCTGCATCATACAAAACAACAACAGGTCTGCACCTTACCAATCAGGCCAATTCCAATTTGAATTATGAATCTACATTCTACAATCACCTTACCCTATCAATTTTATCACCTTCAGGTTCAGTCTCTGCTTCACCCAATCTGCAAATCACCTTTTCGCTTCTGCCAAATTACACACTCCAAATTAACATATCTCAATCAATGCAAAATGAATAAAAACATTTACATATTTGTCAAATCAGCTAATAAATACGGTTACCGCGGCAATTGAGTTGGTGTGAAGAAGTTATTCTTTCTCCGAAGAATGAATGGAATGCAGGTCGATGATGACTGAAATGGAATTCTTTGACAGTAGCAATAACGCGATAAGGGATCAAACTTCCGTGAAAGCTCACCGGCGCCGGAATATTCATAGCTCTCAAACTCTATGGTATCAAAATTAAGGTCCTAGAGTAAATCAGAGTTTAGTTGTGGAAAATGGGGAGGTTTGGGATGAACTATGAAGAAGAAAGGCTTATCTAGTCACATGAGGAATAGAATCATCTTGGGAAGAAGAAATCAGTCCTCTTATCCACCTACAAGGTGGCAAAAATGTGCAAACTAAAACCAATACCGCCAATAATTCGTATATTCCCTTAAAATAAAAAAAATAAAAAAATAAAAAAAACAAATTCGTATAAAATTTATTTTAACCGTTTAAATTAATTTGATTATTATTTATTTCATGATTTTTTTTTTAATGTTTGTTAAAATGGATAATAAATTAAGAGTGCGATAGTATCTCTAATACTATGTCAAAATCATGTAATTTTCGAATCAAATACTATCTTTTATTATTTTCAACAATCATGCACCAAATTTATCGTATAACTTAGATTAACTAATTTAAACAGTTTTTTTTACACAAAATTAAAAGAAGTCAGTTAAAAAATCTGGGTAAAGTTTGGTAAAACACCATTTTGGTGCAGGGTTGGAGATGAGAATTACAACAAATATGAGGATGATGCTCTCGTTTTTTAAGCTAAATTGACACTTGTTTATGTAAGGCTTGATAATTAAGTTTGAATTTCAAAAGTGCCATTGTAGTATTGCAAAAAAAATGTCGGCCCTTTTTATAGGATTGAAAATATCTCAGACGTATCACAAATATATTTTCTACCAGACACATATACGGACACAACTCAACAACAAAGCCCAACAAAAGTTGGTCATGTTTTATTGTGAGAACTTGTCATCTCCCCTAACTCTTGCGGTTAAGGCATTGTCAGGCGCCCCAACTCTTGCGGCTAAGGCCTTGTGCTTGTAGGTCACTGATAGCGGACACTAAGTCTTTCTTGTTGTTACAACCTCAGGGGCCCCGAGGCATAGGAAACCATCTTCATACGAAACACATAAGTGTACTTCATATTCTAGCAAAACTTAATTATTTTACTGACATGACAACTTTTCTAGCATTATTACGTTGCCAATAACATCCTTTATGATATATATGCTATGATAATTTCCAATATGCTCGCCCCCAAAAAAATCAAATATGAAGAGTGCGCACTCTGAACTCTTAATTAAGAACCACATAATCTTGATCACTCAAAGCTAAGGTACGTAGACAATCATCATAGTGTGAATGGTTCTTCATGTTGATATACTTGTGATTATTTATTATTTGGATGCCCAAAAAGCTTCTTCCAAGGCTCGGAAAACCTCAGAATCGTTTAACTAGTACATTATCTCTTGTTGAGAATACTTTTGTATCATCATCATCCCTATAGACAAATATACTAGCTAATCGATACATCAGTGACACCATAACCGAAAAATTGTGATGATTGTGAAACATGTGTTAAAAAAATGTCAGGTAGAGACGTCATTGTCATTGACTCGTGCTTTACATGAGAAACGACATCACTGTTGACATTTTTCACATCTTCACCTGTATCGATTTCCCTAAAAAGTAAGGAACATTAGTTCAGTGACTTTCCTCCCGTGAAAAAAGCTGTAGGATAAAAACGTCACCGCAGCCAACTCTTGTTACACATAAGAAATATAACCGTCACTGACTCTACAGTTATGTAGTGCCTGAAGTAGTTTTATGAGCCATGATCGATGACCGTCTTATAAATTGGGCCCTTATCTGTTGATGTGTTCTCCCAATGATAGAAGCTTTTGTGCCCAGCCCAGCAGTCATTAGTCCACTGTTAATAGCCCAAATTTATTTACTTTAGGGCACCCGATTCATTTCCCTATATAAAGCCTCTCTTTATTCCAAAAGCTTATCTGTGTGCTCAATTGCCTCTTTATTTCGTTCCAGATAAACCCTAGTTCTGAATCGGAGAGGTTAAAGTGACGGCGCCGCCGCTGCTGTCCGCCTTGACAGTGTCTTAGCTACATCGTCTTGGCCCTCGTTTTGTATCTCTTCTGTTCATTGTTCGGGTTTTTAGCCGTACATACTTTGTTTAGAGTTTTGAAACGTAGAGGGAAAAAAAGATTTGAAATCCAGCAAAAATGGTGACCAAAATCTCCAAGGCTGACAAGAAGATCGCTTACGATCAGAAGCTTTGCAAGCTTCTTGATGAGTTCACTCAGGTGCTTGTGGCGGTAGCTGACAACGTTGGATCGAAACAGCTCCAGGGTATTAGGAGTGGTTTGAGAGGTGACTCTGTTGTGCTAATGGGAAAGAATACTATGATGAAGAGGACTATCAGAGTTCACTCTGAGAAAACTGGAAATCAAGCCATCCTTAACCTTATCCCCTTGCTACAAGTGAGCATTTTTATTTTCATTTTTCCTTATGTGCACGATTAATTATGGAATTGGGGAATTGTGTATTTCATTTCATTAATTTCTATTGCAGGGAAACGTTGGTCTCATTTTCACCAAAGGAGATTTGAAGGAAGTGAGTGAGGAGGTCGCAAAGTACGTGGTATGTATCTCTAGAATACTCTTTAATCCAACAAGTTGTTCGTACTGGTTTGATATTTGACTGGAAAGATAATTTTTTCTTGTGACATGTCGAATTAGCTACTAATTTGCTTTACAATATTGTTCCTCATTGGATACTGTAGCCCGATTTTTTCTGTCCTGCTGCATTTTAATAGATGTATTGTGTACCTAATACCATGGCCTGCTCTACACTGGGTGTAATAAAGTAAGGATTTTTCTTAGACTCTGTAATGAAGGTCCGAGTGATGGCCTTAACTGTGTCCAATTTTAGTTTTTTTTTATCTAGTCTCATATCTAGACCGTTCCACACAATGATTACCTTGTTTATTGTTGAAGTGACTATTCTCTATATACTGGTATTACTGCTCTGTGTGTGGTGTTCGCTTCATCCATGGTTCTGTAGTTCCCTTAATTGCAATTTGGAAATCCTCTGATTGTAAATAATGAAAATGTTATGTGAAATGATATAATCAACCATTTTTGTGTAATCAGGGTTAAGGAAATCATGTGCTGGTTTACTTCATATTTTGAGCTGTGCAATGTACACTAATCCAGTGTTTAACATTTTTTATTCTTCGTTTTTTCTGCTCCTATGAACAGGTTGGGGCTCCTGCTCGTGTTGGGCTTGTTGCCCCGGTTGATGTTGTTGTGCCTCCTGGAAACACCGGGCTCGACCCATCCCAGACCTCTTTCTTCCAGGTTTTAGTTTCTCCCTACTGTACTTAAATTAGCTGCAATTAATTATTTTTCCGGGTTTGAGTTTCTCCATGCCGTAATTGTTTTAGCTGTAAAGAAGGTTTCTTAAGAGTTGCTTTCTTGTAGGTTCTTAACATCCCAACAAAAATTAACAAGGGAACTGTTGAAATCATCACCCCTGTGGAACTTATCAAGAAGGGTGACAAAGTTGGTTCCTCTGAGGCTGCTTTGCTTGCTAAGCTTGGGATCAGGCCCTTTTCATACGGTCTTGTTGTCCTATCTGTGTATGACAATGGATCTGTTTTCAGCCCTGAGGTTCTCGATTTGACTGAGGACGATCTTCTTGAGAAGTTTGCTTTGGGTGTTTCCATGGTGACTTCGTTGTCATTGGCCATCTCTTATCCAACTCTTGCAGCTGCACCCCACATGTTTATCAATGGCTTCAAGAATGTCTTGGCTCTTGCTCTTGAAACCGACTATTCCTTCCCACAGGCTGATAAGGTCAAGGAGTACCTCGCGGTATGTGTGTCCAAAACCTGGTCAATGTATTGTTGAAATATTCTTTTTACTTGTTTTCTTTTTATGTTATTTCATGTTTTACGGGAAAATGTGCAGGATCCGAGCAAGTTTGCAGCTGCGTTTGCTCCAGTTGCAGCTGCTGAATCTGGTGGTGCTGCAGCAGCAGCAGCTCCTGCTGCCAAGGAGGAAGAGAAGGAAGAACCAGCTGAAGAATCCGATGATGACCTGGGTTTCGGTCTTTTTGATTAAGTTTATCTTTGATTTCGGAGTTTGTTTGCATTTTTTATTATCTTCTGTTTTGTTGAATTATGTATGACATTGTTAAACGTACTTGTATGAGATGTTTTTGATCATTTTGACAGTATGTTTCTTTTACTTTGTTGTTCAAATACAAGATATTTCTCTTCTCCTTTGAAAGCTATTGGTGCTTTCTTATTATAACCTAAATCAATGTCAACTTTAGGGTGAAATCCCTTGTTAGATTGTCCAACTTTTGTAGCTGATGGAACGAAACAGAAATGGGTGATTGCCTACAGTGATTGGACAGTCCTATGTTTGCTAGTTACAAGTAATTGTTCATAGAGATCGGTTTTCAATGGTCTGGTATTTACGTTCAAAGAGACGAGGAAAGTTCTATGATGAGGATATTTGAGGAGTAATACACGTGGATGATTCTGGACCACACAGTTTCAACTCAAATTCAAACTTTGTGGTTCAGAATTATTCATGGTGCAAATTGAGTATCATTTATGGTGCAAATTGAGTGACTAGGGAAGAATTACCCCTAAACGTGACACCAAATAGAATTGGGATGTATTTAGATAGGCTTATTGGGATGAAGTGAAACACGGTGCACGGATGTGCTATAGCAAAACCCTTTTGTTGCACAGATTATGGCACGAATATGCTATAGCAAAACCCTTTTGTTGTCTGAAGATGGCCCTGGGACAAAGCTAATTCCTGGATTAGTCGGATGAGTGGATTCCGGATCTGGAAACTTTAAATAGTAAAAAAACCCTTTTGTTGTAGAGATTATGTAAGCAACCATTTAGTCAGGACATGACTGATGACTTCCATGAGCATCACTCACTCGTCTCTACATTGGAACCTGTGTTTCCTAAACTTAATTTTTACTCTAATTGTATACTATATTCCTTAAAGTAGAAAGCGACACGAGCTAAGTAAGCGTGAAAATACAAGTACAGTAGTACATTTTTTTAACTCAAAAAAAATTAGACTCCAAGCTGCATTATTCTCAGATTCTATTCAACTCAACATATACTTTTACTATACTAAAAATTGTGTTTATCAAAGTAAATTTCGTGGTAATTTGATATTCAAATATACCCCGTAGCTACATTAAGCCAGTTACAACAAGTCTTTAGTGGCACCAAACCGAGCCTAACACCACATCCATGATTGACCTAATCAATCACAGTCGATTTTAGAACTCCATCAAGTTTGAATGTTTCAGGAAGTGGTGGGCTAGTAAAAGTTGGGGGTTGCCACTAAAAGGCCCTCTCAAAAACACTACAACCGACAACACCCCCTCTCCTCTTTCTTTTAGTGGCAGATATGAACTAGACAACATGAAGATTGTTGTTTTGTAACGAGACCCGAAAACGCATCTCACCAAAACCAATCGCTTTGGGCATCAACAGCCTTGACGGAAGTAGAAAGCAAAGGCATTCTTCCATATTTTTTTAAAAACCAGTTTATGCATTCTGTTCTCCTCTTGCTGTGTCCTCCCATGCTACTTATTCCTGTTGACCCTATTTCATTTATCTTCCCTACATCATCCAACACATAAAAGATAAAACACATGGTTATATACCACAATTGTTATAAGAAAACCTCAACATCATAATTCATCAAAATCATTCCAGTTCAATAGATATACTACTTTCAACCCAAGAATCTCCCTCAAGTTCTAAAATCAGAAATATTACTGCCACAATGAAATGTAACAACCGAATTGCACAACGAGCATAGCAACTCATCTCAAGGCGTTGCAGGGGCATCACAACAAGCCGATGCGATGCCTTGCTATGTTTCGTTATTCTTTGCTATACTTTGTGAAACCCCGCAATACCTTTGTTAAGGTTGTCGTGACATTTAGTTGTGGCAGTACCATACTATGTGTCTATGTCACAAGCATCAAGATAAGTACAACTACACTTACCCTTTACCCATATGGGAGGAACACCAGTAGCATTAGCAACTAGGAATGACATTGCAATGTCCTCACAATTCCTGTTCATCCATAAAGAGGACCCAGTTAGCTCTTTTCGCAACATAAAATAACAGTAAAAAATGATGAGGACATAAAGAAAGACAAACCTGTTTTTGGAGATGTATTCGCGTATAGACGAGGGCATTTGGTGTGTATACAGACTAAGATACTTCTTGTGAAAAAATGCAGCTTTTGAGAGCACCATACTGTATTTCCCCATCCACCATACTGACCACCAACCTCCATATATGTATTGCCCCTCATTTCTTTTCTGCATCATCACGATGATAGAGAATTGGTCACTTACATGTAATTATCATAGAGATACCATAAGCAATACCATACAAAACCAAAACAGGGGAGAATGACATACCAGCTTATCGATCCAATGCATACGTGGAACAAACCCGACCATCGTTTCAGGTGCACTTTGCCAAACAGTAAAAGCCAACTCGACGGATTTGCAGGGGAATATAACATCATCATCAATGGAGAAGAGAGCATCTGTCTTTAGATCTACTATCTCTTTGAACCTATTGTTCAAACTGTCTTCTTTATTGATATCAAACCTTAAATCAACGTGAGGACCGCCCTTTATCGAGTTAGATTGTACAATGTGGTTTAGGAATTCTATAAGAGAATCAGAGGGAGGATCAGGTTCACTCCAAACAATATGAATGGAATCAAGACGCGGGCATGATGTGTAATGAGAGATTGACTTTTTTAATAGATCGTTTCTTTTCCATGTATTAATCAGTAATGTATAACCTTTCCTGCAAATAACAGGGAAAAATGTAAGAAGAGAACATGAGTATAATATATAACTTTCACGGATAAGATACATATACTACAATTCAAGCTGTAAATGAAAGAACCATAGTCCAAAAAATGCATAGTTTTTGGCCTTTCGATGCATAGTATTGTTCTTGAAGCAAAGACAAAGTAGAATCATGATAAGATTTCACCCAAATGCAGATCAAATAAAAAAAAAAAGAGGCAGGCAACAGAATTCCTGGAAATCAGCAAGAGCAAATTTCAGGGATGTACACTACAATGGCTTAAGGCTTCAAACAAACTTTATAATGGAGTCATGAAACTCAATTTTAGAGAATATAAGTAGTACTTGCTATACCCCTTCTGCCATCAACCGATCTAGGGTTTTATTTAATCATTTGTGTGTGTGTTTTGATTTTTTTTTTAAATTTGGAAATGGATCGATGATGTTGAAAACCAAAAAGGAATGAAGTAATTAATGGACCACTTCATAAATTAGCCTTTATTTGGGAATTTAACAGACTATGTTTATGTTAGAATGGTTTTCCCAGAAGAGGGTAGCATTATTGCCCAAGCATATTGTTCTAAATGTACAGCAAATTGTTTTGGTATTAGTAGAATTGAATTGGGATCCTCTGCCGTGTTGCCGTCTGTTGTGCCCGTGCTGTGAGCCCGAAACGACGTCGTTTCGGGCAAAAACGACGTCGCGTTGATGTGTGTTTTCTTTTTATTTTTATTTTTATTTTTTTAAGCTCAGGACGAAACGGCGTCGTTTTTACTCAAAACGACACCGTTTTGAGTCACAGCAGCCCGTGCTGTGTTCATTTCACAGCAGAGGAGCCGCTTCCGAATTGAATTAGCTCTGTCAATAGCATATCATCCCCCCTAAGTCAATTGTCTGCTCTAGAAATAGCAGTTCATCCCTACTTAGTCTATTATCAAAGCAATTTTGCTAATGATATTAAAATTTGCATTGGATTTAGCACATTTACTCCGACAATTACTACACCCTCGGCCTCGAAGGAGACACGGCTGTTTCGAGAGTACAATAATAGAAAATGACATAGACACCGAATTGTGTCGCCACAACCTTTTAGACCATTGATGAATAAACAAAATTAAGCATGATCATGATAAATGACCTAAAAATATCAATGTTGTGCCATAATCATATTTAATGTTATGGATTTTACCAAAATGTCCCTAACTCAAGTCACTTGGTTGATCATATCAATGGTATAAAGATATCTATGTTGTACTAGAGTCATATTCCTTCAACACTAATTATAGTTTGGTATTCACTAGTGTATAAAATTTACCAAAATGCCCCCAACTCAAGTCACTTGTGAACCAATTCTTTTATCTTTTTTCCCCTAAACTAATTTGCTATCAGCCTATCAAGGTAATATTTCACATTGGCAAAGTGAGAGAAAACGTTAACATGCTATAAGATTGAAACATTATGGACTTATCAATTTAGATTAACCATTTTAGGCCATTTGATGACGAAATCAATGAGTCTAAGTAGTTATCCAATTCATTATGACTTAAGTAGCGCCGTTAGGCCCGAATTATGGGACGTTGCAACTTGCAAGTAACATCGAAGCCCTATTACCAGACGAAACTAAGTGTCACACACTGATAGACAGTGGGGACACCTCCGAAATCATCTGGTATGGACATGAAGAGGACACTAATTCCCTTTTAAAGAGGAGAGAGTGTAAAATCTCACATTGGCAAAGTGGGAGAAAACCTAACCATGATATAAGATTGAAACATAATAAATTTGTCAAGTTGGATTAACCCTTTTAGGCCAAGTAATGATGACGAGGTTAAGTAAAAAAAATTCGAATGAACCTAAGTACTTATTAAATCCATTATAAATCAAGTGGTGAACTTATTTGAGTACGAAAATAAAAAAAAATTGTTTTATTTAAAATGTAGTAAAGATATATATATTTACTACTTATATTTAGGAAAAATAACTACAAAAATTTAACTCAAACTTGTATAATTATTCTCAATAATATACCCTAAAAAGTAATCTAGAACTTTGTTTCCCAAAATGTATAGTGCAATACTGGATTGAGATAACCAGAAAATGATTTTATTCACTCTAATTTGTGCCAGACAGCCCTTATAGTAATGTTCATCAAGTAGGAGTACACCAACTAACTTCACTCCAATCCCTTCCTATATTGTTTTTTTGACACACGATGTCTTCCTATATTTAGACAGTATATATAAGTATAACACACAACTGAAAGAGTTAACTCCTGTTGGCTATTTAAACTTTTTTTTTTTAAATTGTGGAATGGGGAAGGGAACAAACCTATTCTTTCTTAATAATGAAAGAGACTAAATCAACCATGACAGGAGAAAGGAGTATGTATATCGTCTAAGCTAAAATTTAAGTCTTACCCATTTTGGTATTGTAGGTGAATTTGCACCAAAATCAGTAGGATTTAACTTAAAAAATAAGTTAAACAAATTAAATTACTACTAGTAGATGTTAAATAATCCAGAAAACAGAATATTTTAATGCTTATCTGGCCTAACCAAACTTGACAGGTGAACAATACAATACCCGTGAATCCGTCGCCACTGATTTCAACGGAACAAAAACAAAAAAAGAATTCTCTCAAAAAAAAAATCGCACTGATTAACTGAAATCCCTAATTGCTTGAGGTGATGCAAAGCAAATTATTGATTACTATTGCCAATGTAAATAAAGAGATCAATTATTAGGAAGTAAAGATAACTGCAACTCTGTTTTATACAGCAATAAATGCAACTTAAATAGCCAAAAATCAAATTACTACTTTCTAAAAATAGAAATAGTTACTGATTTTTTAAAAATTTTTTTGAAGAAATAGTTATTGATTGAAGAACAAAAAGTCAGTCAGTTAAAAACAAGACAAAATTCCACTAACCTTGGGCGAGAAGATTGACTAATATACGCGGTAGAAATCTGCTTCCATCCCAAAATGGAAGGCGCATGACTTGAAAGCGTAAGCAAAATGAAGACGACGCAACAAGATAGTAGCAGCTTCATCTTAACAGATCTAAACGCCGAGATCGCTCCTTGCCGGAACGTCCGACGGTTGAATAGGCTCGTCCTCGTCAACGTCGTCGTCTTCATAATCATAACAAAATACTCTCTCCGATGAGCTCGCCGGCCGATCCGAGTTCCTTTTGGCTCGAACTCAGGATCTTGCCAACACACTACGGAGGATTACTCCGGCGACGGATTCGGAAATGCGATAAGGACGACGGACGGAAGTTATTGTTATAAATCAGAGACGGTGGATGAGACAAATGGACGGCGGCGATGAGAAGAGGTTCAAATTGGCCTTGGTAGCGTCGGATGTATGGAATAGAATACTTTGAAAAAGAAGAAGTCGGAGGAGTAATTGTGCGAAATGACATGACTGCAGGTGCAGGCTGTGTTTATTATTGTTGTACGTAGAAAAAATGTTGAATCTTCTCAAAAAACAAAAAAGAAAAAAAAAAATTTGTTTGAAAAAATAAAAAATGGGTTAAAGGTAGAAAGCATCAAATTACAGCAAGACACGCAACAAGAATATGGATTGTCCCATGTCCACCACTAGTTTGATGTTTCCTTTATTTTTAATTTTTTATTAATGACATTTATTTCTCCACGAGAGAAACGAATAATACAATATAATTTTATAAAATTGATTAAATTTGATGATGCCGAATTGATTTATGCTATTCGTCAAGCCAGTGGTCGTATACGATTGGTTTACGTACAAACGAATCAAGCGGATTACTTATGATGAAAGTATGTTATAACACAACCGTTATGACAATAAATGTGTTGCAATTGTAAGCACCATACATCAAATTACTTGTTTGATACGTAACATAGATTACTCGGAAATCGTATCTATAATCAATGTGATTCAGATATGTAGTGTAAATCTATGTTGTAAATAACATTCATCTCTTACAGCTATTTCATCTATCTTCATCCAAAAAACCATTAAAATACACCACGATAATAAATTACGATGTTTATCTAGTTTTCTGGTTTATTACATGGCCTCACCTACTTTTCTAAACTAGACCGTGGACTCTTGTGAAGCTTAATCATAATGACTAAGATATGATTTTCACTTATCCAGAAAATCAAATCAATAATTATAATAAATATATCGATCATTATGCTAACCGATAAATAATAAGCGAAAAAAATAAAGTTATATTGGATCATATAAATATCAAATTAAATTAGAAATATGAATGATTTATTAATGGATATCAATGATGATATAAATATGCATTAAAAAATGTTATAAACTTTCGTAGTGCGTTGCTCAATTCTTTAGTGAAAATTGTTTACATTTTGAGCCATGAATAGAAAAATGACCATAAATAGTGTGATGATGTCGAAAATATCATCATGCTTTTAGCGGTGTTTATATGTAGGATATCTGACTATAAAAGTGTATAAAAGTGGTGTTTGTCGGTGGTGCCTGGTGGCGGCCATGGATTCCAGCGGTGGTATTTTATAAGAGAAGAGGGCGAGGAAGCGATTTGGGCTGCGCTTATTTTATAGATTATCATCCGACCCCTCGAATGGGTTACATAGCCCTCCTATTTATAGGAGGCGGAAGCTTAGGGGCTAAGCAAGACATGTGCTACATGATATCTTTAAGTAAACTTAGTAGTTAAGTAAACTACATATCTAGATGGTAAGTGGATCGAATATCTCAGCGGCGTCCTCATAGGATTGCGTAGGTCGCCCGCTTCTCCGTCCTGTCTTACTCTCGCTCTCTGCTGCCTCCATTTATATAATTGTTTTGTTGAACTTGAGGTAGCTCTTCCTCTAACTGTTATGATCGAGGTCGCCGGCGGACCCGTTTATTGAATGAGATCGCGTGTCGGCCCCATAATCCTTTCTATCGTCGCGTAGGGTTAAGGGCTTGGAATGGATCCAGAGGCTCGCGGTCCTAATCTGGCTTGCGAGCTCGCGGACAGTAATGGCTGGTGGCATCATCCACTAATGTCGGTGGTCAGTCAGACCCGAATAAAGATCCGCGGACCGAAGTACGATTTAGGCACATCATAGTGTAAAACTACCCAACAAGGTTTAACCCATGGATTTGATTATGAGTAAAAGGGAAAATCGGTCAAGTGTTGGAATTCATTGCGGTTAAGCGTCTATTTTATCATAGTTAGACGCCGATAACTATAAGCTAACGTCAACTTTATAATCACTATTAACTGAGCTCTGAACATGTATTCAGCTCGGCTAAGATGGTTACATCACTAATCTCATAGCCAAAACGCGTGGCTGACGAGGTCGAATTTTGTCAAACGTAAAATGAAATGCGTACTTGGGGAGTAGTTGCCTTTTGTCTAACATGAACAACGAACAAAAATTAATTAAAGGGCTATAAATAGTCTCTTGGAGTCGCATCTACTCATCAAGTCAGGAATGCGATAAGAGAGATGTGAAATTAGTTACGTACATGAACATGTTAAGTTGACTTTTTTTTTACTTGGATATAATATATTGAGATTATGCGCATGATCGTGAAAGTAAGTGTGGAAGGTATCTTGGGACCGTTACGAGGAAATCTTGTGCCTATGGTCATTACATAAGGGTTCAATTCTCG
The DNA here is from genome assembly GCA_026214975.1 of Gentiana macrophylla. NCBI lineage: Eukaryota > Viridiplantae > Streptophyta > Magnoliopsida > Gentianales > Gentianaceae > Gentiana > Gentiana macrophylla. The sequence continues at coordinate 14,027,518 of CM047806.1, read as the reverse complement.
GTGACCATGCCATGTATATTTGGTTGTTGGTTGTTGTATGAAATTATAGTGTTGAAATTGTAATAACTGATCTTCAAGAGTTGCTCATAACCTGACTAGAGGTATGTTAGGAGGTTTTGGATGACCTTCAGTTGTATGGCTATGTAAGGGCCTCACTCTTTGATGAGGGTATATATGATTTTTTCTATCACGAGTCAGACTTATAATTTAACTACGTCAGCAAATATGATATATACTGCTACGCGACATTCGCAATGTTGAAATAGTATCCGAAACCCAATCGGGTTGGACCGGATCCGACTGGATCAGATCATTTCTACTATTTCTTTATGTTTATACATATATTAAATGACTTTTCTGTTGTCATATATATGTTCTTTTAAAGAACCAATTGTGAATTGTTACATGATAACGTCATTAGTATTAAACTGTGATAGAGAAACCATGATTGGTGATTATGGTTGATGAGATCTCTAATCACTTTAATAAGTTTGATACTTAAATGTCTCTAGGCTGATGTACTATTAAACGGGTATTGATAGTATAAGCAGACTAGGACGTATTAGATGTCTTCGCCTTTAAGAGGCGGGGATAGATCTCGCTCATCAAAGTGTAGAGACACTTGGGTATGCGTGGGCGTGTATTAGAGAATGCGTGCGTTAGGCGTCGACCCACTTACATTAAGTATCACACTATGTGGAGGTTGTGTAATTATCCTTTAGACCGGAGTGTTCATGACATCACGGTGTGGATTGTCATGATTTGACACTATTGAAATTTCCCCTAGCCACGGGGCGATCATGCGGTAGTGATTGGGTGTGATATTGAAGCATGCGGAGTATACATGATTGGTCATCCGGGAATCGCGTATCCTATGATTGGGATCAAATATCCAAAATGGCCTTCTTATAAGGAATGTCTTACTCTCGTGAATATTTGCAAAGTGGGAGTAAATGAGTTACTTCGAGAGAGCATGATATCCAGATTATAAGATACGATCGTTAATGTATTGACACTCGAGATACGATCGTATGTATATTATTACAGCGATAGGATTGTAAGTTACACGGTAACTGTTTCACATGAAAGGTAGTAGTCATTGCATTTGACTCTTCCGATGATTGAGAGTCATAGTGTGTTGTTAGACGCTATCCCGTGATCGTTAGGCATTAAAGGCATTTTCGTAATTTGTACTTTTTGTCTACGACTAACATATTCGGAAGCCTATCGGGTCACACACATATGAACATCTAGCCGGATTAAAATGTGGTTATAGATGATAACCAAATAAGGAAAGTTTATCTAGTACTATAAAGATTATAGTGGTAAATTAGTAGGGTGATATTTATTTATTATGAATAAATATAATACAAGATATTAATTATGTTGATTAATTAAATATGTATGTTGATACATATAAATTCGAAATATATATATATGATATACATGTATTTTGCAAATTAATTAATCATAGAAATGTATTAATTAAAGAATATTCCGGATGCCAAATCTTTGGCAAGAGGGGGGCCACATTCAATGTGTATATGATACACTTGGATTGTGCAATTTAATTAATAAAATTACCATATATTAATATTAGATATTAATGACTATAGATTTGCACACATGTGTAAATTGATTTATGGTAATAAGATAAATATAGTCAATATAAGACATCGACAATATCTTGGAAATATTTAATATATGATATTAAATTAAATGAGATAAATCAATCAATTATATTTTTCTTATTTTATTGGGAAAATGTTTTCTTCTCCTCCACACATATGGGGTGCCACCTTCTACTATAAATAAGAGGTGAGTGTCAAGCTCTTTTGTACATCACAATTCCAAGGGCTAATAGCTCTTGTGTAAAATAGAGAGCATCCTATAGAGAGTTAGAGAGAGGGGAAAATGGCTGGTCTAGCAACCGGAGTTTTCCAATAGCAATCCATGATGGGATTTTGGTGGGCTGTTCGTGTGGACTAGCGGTAGAGGCCGAACACTTGGGCGGCTCTATGCAGAACTACTCTCCTTAGACGGTCAAAGCGTCGATCTTTTAGATCAAGCAATGTAACCACCGTCTTTAGCTTATTTGTTTATTGCTTAAACGAAGTGATCCTGGTCAAAGGAAATAAAATTTTGAATTCCGCTGCGTTCCCGCGTAGATTTCCTAACACGCACATACATGTAAGCAATTTCAGAAAATGATTTCAAGATTAACGTATGTCGAATGCCTATATAAAGAATTTTTACTATCATGTACGCAAATTTTGCATTACAAAAAGCTATAAACTAGTTAAGCATACACTTCAACCCTCGAAAAAGAAAACAATTAAGCATACACTTCGTCCTCGTACATACTACTATCGCTTAGATTCTTACCGTACCATGAGTTAAGCCTTGAAGGGTTTTCCTAGAGGTACATCTCGAAGGGCCTGACATTTGTTTGCCTTGCATGGAAGCAACTAAACCACAACCATTGAGCTTTACAAAGACTCTAATTTCTACGTCCTTACTTGGTGAAATCCGACTTGGTCAGTCTGAGGTTTACAATGAGTCAAATCAGACTTGGTAAGTCTTTCTTTTTTCGGAAACAAAAACTTCACACACGCACCATATTTGCTTCAAGCGGGAGTCGAACACTGATCACTGCCGGTGCCGGGTTATGACCTAATAAGAACCCCGTTGAACGTAACTCTTTATCAACCGCAAAAGCACCCATCCATTTTAATGGCTACAATTAGGCCTAAGCGTGGTTCGGTTTGGTCGGTTTCGGTTCGGGTTTTACACATAGTTATTCGGTTTGGTTGACATATTTTACCACCCAAACTATGTCGAACCCAATGGTTTGGTTTGGGTTGGTTTCAGTTTGGATCCGGTTTGGTTTCGGTTTCACAAGTCTGAACTACACACTATTATAAATCACAATTTTCACCTGAAGTATTTAAATATAAAGTAAAAACATATTAAAGGTACATCAGTGCTAATTACTTAATAACATTAGTGCACACAACATATTCAAAAGCCACTTAATAACATATAGTAAATGTACATCGATCTAATTACTAGTTAGTTGTTATTACATATATTACAACAAAGAACGTCATCATCAATTCATTCATGCCTAATTAATACAACAAAATGTACAAAAGTGGCAACTCATATGCCTAATTAGTACAACATCTAATGTACTACTACTAGGATTTATTTGAGTTGAGTAATATTGGTTATATATATATGGTTGGGAATTCGGTTCGGTTTTGGTTTGGGTGGTTTAATTTAGGGTAATCCAAACCGCACCATTTAAATTCGGTTCGGTTTCAATCCAAACCGATTTGATCGGTTTTCTCTTGGTTTGGTTTATTTCGGTTCAGTCGGATTGATTTATGGTTCAGATTGGTTTTTCGGTTTTTTTGCTCAGGCCTAGCTACAATTCAACCAAAAAAACATTCCGTAAACTCTGTCTTCAATCACTCAAAGTACTATTAATCACTTCAAACGATAAAGAATACATCGTTTTTAAAAGAAAGAGAAAATAAAATGAGAACCTTTAAAAAAATATAAAAACAACAACATTTATTCCACTCAAAAAAAAAAAAAAACAACATTTATTTGACTTGAAAATTAAGGTGTTCTTCTAAAATAAAAAAAAAAGAAAAAGAAAATTAAGGTGTTCCTCACAAAAAAGAAAAAAATAAAAAATTTAAGGTGAAGTCCATATTCTTGGCCCAATCCACTAATAAATTGGTCCTCCTTTTTAACGTACACGACCAAAGATTGATTTCCCGGATCACATTTTCCCCTCATCACTGAAAGAGAACCTAATTCGCAAGTGTTATTCTCTTTGCCATCCCCTTAACCGTCCGACGGAGTTCAAGTTTCCGGCAATCTCAGATCATCTTTTCCGGAGCACAGATCTGCCTAGGGTACGTATATTTCCGGCTAGTTATTGCTTACGTCTTCCAAAAAGAGCGAAACCGAGAGTACATTTAATCTCAATTGCGATCCGCTCTAAATTTTGTGCGACGCGACATCTGTGCATGCTTTAATAGGTTGTTACACGTAATTGGAAGTAGGAAGGAGGCTAGGTTTGAATTTCGGAACTCAATTGACTTAGGTCAACTGAGATGGTAGATTCATAGAGCATTTGTTTTCCTGCATTAGCCGCATGTGATTGCACCCCTTTTGCTTCTGTGCTTTTTTACTTTTTGATTGAGTGCATGAATGGAGTAACTCTCAATGATTGTGTTGTTGATTTTTGGGTTGAGAATGTGATTTGAGCTTGTACTGAAGTGAATATTGATCATGGAGATCCGATTGTATTGAACTGTCAGCTTACATTTCCATTTTGCTAATTGAAATGATATCTACGCTTTGTACTCGGCTGATTGGCTGTTTTTTTTTTGCTCACTTCATTGTGCTTTATATTCCAGCATTTTGCATCTCTTTTGCTGCTGTTCTTTTTCTTTTATGATTGAATGCATGAATGCAGTATGTATTGATGATTATGTTGTTGATTTTTGGGTAGAGAATGTGATTTGAGCTTGTGCTGAAGTGAATTTTGATCATGGAGATCTGTTTGTATTGAACTGACAGCTTCCATTTCCATTTTGCTAATTGAAATGATATCTACTTTTTGTATTCGGCCAATTGACTGTTTTCTGCTTGCTTCATTGTGCTTTACATTCTGAGTTCAGGTCAAACTTGTTTGAAATGGCTGAAAATGATGAGCCAACTAGGAACCAAGAGTCTACATCTAATGAAAATGCAACTCCTGAAAACGAGTCTCCTCAAATTCTAGATGCTCTGGCACAACAAGTTCAAGAGTCTTTATCCCTAGCCAAGAGACATAAATTTTGGGACACTCAACCTGTGGGCCAATACAAGGATCTTGGGGATTCAAGGCTGCCTGAAGGTCCGATTGAGCCTCCTATACCTGTGTCTGAAGTCAAACAAGAGCCTTATAATCTTCCAAGTCAATATGAATGGTTTACCTGTGATATGGATTCAAAAGAGATGTGTAATGAAGTTTATGCCCTCTTGACAAACAATTATGTTGAAGATGACGAAAACATGTTCCGGTTCAACTATTCGATGGAGTTCCTTCAGTGGGCACTTCGTCCTCCTGGTTACTTTAGGAGCTGGCATATTGGAGTGAGGGCCAAGACTTCGAAGAAGTTGGTTGCTTTTATTACTGGGGTTCCTGCAAGAATTCGAGTCCGTGACACCATTGTAAACATGGCAGAGGTTAATTTTCTCTGTGTTCACAAGAAACTTAGGGCAAAAAGACTTGCTCCTGTTCTGATCAAGGAAGTAACTAGGAGGGTTCATTTGGAGAATGTCTGGCAAGCAGCTTATACTGCTGGAGTGGTTCTTCCTACGCCTATAACAACGTGCCAGTATTTTCATAGGTCTTTGAATCCTAAGAAGCTTATCGATGTTGGGTTTTCTCGGCTTGGTGCACGGATGACTATGAGCAGGACTATCAAACTCTACAAGTTACCTGATAAAACAACTACCCCTGGTTTCAAGAAGATGGAGACTCATAACGTCCCAGCAGTTACGCGCCTACTCAGAAATTACTTGGAACAGTTTGCTATTGCTCCTGACTTTGATGAGAACGATGTTCACCACTGGCTTCTTCCAAAAGAGAACGTGGTTGATAGTTACCTTGTTGAAAGCCCTGAAACCCATGAGATCACCGACTTCTGCAGCTTTTACACACTGCCTTCGTCTATACTAGGTAGTTCTAGCTATTCCACATTGAAGGCTGCTTATTCGTATTACAACGTGTCCACAAAAACCCCGTTAACTCAGCTGATGAACGACGCTCTGATCGTGGCGAAGCAGAAGGATTTCGATGTTTTCAATGCTTTGGATGTAATGCAGAACGAGAGTTTCTTGAAGGAACTGAAATTTGGACCAGGGGATGGGAAGCTACATTACTATCTCTATAATTATCGTATGAAACACGTGCTAAGGCCATCAGAACTTGGACTTGTACTCCTTTAGTTTACATGTTTTGATTCTTAATTTTCTCCTGGAACAAGTAGAAGACCTTTTGTACTCTGCTGTTATTTTGTTATTCAATACTTGGACAGCATGAAGGTTTTTCTTTGCAGTATTTATATTTCAGTTATGGCCACGGTCAATGCGCCCATATTATGTGATTGCCTTTTGTTGGAATGAATTGTGTTTATAAGTGAAAAACAAGAGTTAGATCATTTTTACCGCAAATTTTATGGTGGTCAATGACAAAAAAAAAAAAAAAAAAAAAAAAAAAAAAAAAGGGACATGTGTCATTATATAAACAAATGATTGTGCGTATGTAGATAAATTTTTTTTTTTTTGAATAAAAGAGGAATATAAACAAATGATTGTGCGTATGTAGATAATTTTTTTTTTTTTTTGAATAAAAGAGGAATATATTAACTCAAGCCAAGTCATGATAATGGTAGAAATTACATCGTGAGGGGTTTGCTCCCAAGAAAAGCGACAGAGTGGCTTTGGCCAGTATCTAAGTAGCGAATGTCTTTGAAAATTCTCAGATCCGCTTAACAAAGGAGAAAAGAGAAGACTGGAAAGACGGGACGAGCGCTAGACAATCACGCGCTAAACAACTGAGAACAGACAAATCATCAGCCGGCCGTAGTAAGGCTTGTACGCAAGTCAAACAATCCGTCTCAAAGGTAATCCTAGATAGCCCGAGATGCCCAAATTCCTCATCGCTAATAGAATCGCTGCATCTCCGGAATCTCGCCCGAATGCCCGGGTCAAAGTGGAATGAAAGCGGCTACAATCGATCCTACCACATCTCGAAATAGTATGCCAATTCCAGAGCCCGACTCGTGACGGAGGCATCGATTGCACTTCCAACTACTCAGTAGGCGGGGCCCATGTGCAGGTGGGGTGGTCCGTCAAACACATCTCGATGAGATCGCCATAGCTTTGTCGATATTCCATCGCCCCTGCTAAAGATGCCGCAACCACCACGAGAGACATAGATAGGCGCGTCATCAAAAACAAAGACCTTCTGTGCGGGCTTTCCAAAGGTTCCAGAGCAACATCTGAAAGTAGAGGCCTCCTCCAGGAGAATAATGTCTAAGTGCCTCACTGAGAAAATCTTTAAAGCTCGACCAGCGGCTCATTTTTTGTTTCGCCAAAGGCGAAGGCGGACCAAATCTCCCTGGCGTAAGCACACTCAAACGACACGTAGCGCAAAGACTCCATCTCCCACCGCATGCCAAACAAAGCCCTAAACCCATGTTGCGCCTGAAAATCGTTCTCCTGTCGGCAAACAACCACCAGTAGACATCGCCATAGAAAGTGGTGAACCCGCGGCGGAACGTCAATCCTCCATATATCTCGCCACACTTTAGCAGGCCCCGAAGAAGAAGACGCACGTTGCGAGTCAGGCAAGCCACCAAATAAGCTCAGAGCGAGAAAGTAACCGGACTTTACAGTATACCTGCCTCTGCGTTCATAATGCCATATCAATCTATCGGGGTGGGAACTCCCCGCAATAGGAGTCTGAAGAACCGCGTCTACCTCCCAGGCCTGCAACTCCTGCCTTAGGAGTGGCAAATTCCACTGCATTGTACCCGTAAAAGCGGCTCATGAACCTTGCAATCGCAGAGAGAGTGCGATGAATGCGCTGTCGAAAGGAAGGCGGCCGAGCAATCCAAGGATCATGAAAAACAAAAGCGCACTACCATCTCCTATCCGCCACCGTAGCCCTCGCCTTAACGGATCCCTCGCCTCCAATATACTCCGCCATAAAAGCGATGGCGGGCACCCAACCTGCAGCCATGATAGTCGTACCAGGATGGTATTTCGCATTAAGCACCCGACTTGCAAGCGCTACCGGACAAACGAGGAGCCGCCACGCTTGCTTGGCTAGCAAGGCTAAATTGAAGCATTCCAGGTTCCGGAACCCCAGGCCTCCGAGATTTTTAGGTAGACAACAGATATCCCAACTACGCCAAATAAGATCTTATGTTTAGAGTCGGTATCCCCAAAAAGAAGCCACGAACATACTTTTCAATCTCCCGCACTAAGCGTGGCGGGGACCTCAAGCAACTGCATAATAAAAGTGGGTATAGCTTGCAAACTCGACTTGATCATGATCTCCTTACCAGCCGGGGAGAGAAGCTTGTCTTTCCACCCAGATAATTTCTTCCACACCTTTTCACGGAGGAAATCGAATACCTGCCGCTTATTCCGCCCTGTGACAAAAGGCATGCCCAAATACTTGCCCGTTCCATCTCCAATAGGAATTTGGAGAATATCCGAAATCTGTTCACGATCTTCTAGAGGGATATCCTTACTAAAATATAAGCTAGACTTGTGAAAATTAATAGCCTGACCCGAGAGTGTCCCATACTGAGCGGTAGATAAATTTTCAACCATCTAAATTAAGATTGAGTTTGTAGATCATTGACCATCATAAAATTTATCGATTTTTACGCTCACGACACACTTTTAGTTTTATACCATTGATTATGAAACGGGCCCTATTAGTGCCACAACAAAATTAGCAAAACAAAGTATCATACCACATTTTTATATTATTGATTATGAAATGAAACCTACCGAATTTTATGAGTCGATCAATTGTGTGAAAAAAACAATGATTATGCCACACATTTGTCCATACAAACATTTTCTACCATTGATAATTTGTTGTGAGTATTTTATTATCACACAAACATTATATATATATATATATATATAATCTTTCTGTCACAATTTGTTTGAGACTTATCATTTTTTTTTGTCTCAAAATAAGTCTAATAACTCTGAATAAACTTAAATTTTTTGCTTTAATTGCTTAAATTGGCCATACTCATTAATTGCCAAAATGTCCCAAACAAATTGTGACGGAGGAAGAATACGTGTATATAATATAAATTTATTTATTTGTTTTTTACCACCGATATTTGTCAAGGACGCGGATCCCCTACAGTACACATGGTGAGGTGCAAGGTGCTGTGCACTATTTCCGTCCAAATTTTTGTCGGATCCGTCCAAATTTAGACGAAGTGAAGCAAATTAAAAAAAAAAAAAAATCGACGGATCCGTCCAAATTTAGACGGATCCGACAAAAATTTGGACGGAAATGATGCACAGCACCTTACACCTCACCATGTGTACCGCATGAGATCCGTTCCCTATTTGTCAAATTAGGAAATTGTCTATTGACGGAAATATTATGATGGTCCTGACCAAAAATGATTTGATGATCCAGGACCAACCGTGTAAAATATAAATGTCATGCTTTTACAAATTTACCCCTCTTTTATGAATTCCTATTGGAGGCTCAAGTATGACATGGTGGTCCTGGACCACCATAAAACTACTGGTCTATTGACCTTTGTCCGTTACTTCATTGCCGGCATCGGACGGCGTCCCTCGTTTATTAATCGGGAAGCAAAACACCACTTGGGTGTGTGTAACGCCTGCTGTTCAGTCCCATTCCCAAATCCCTCAACCTTCTCATCCTTCAAATCATCCTACCTTCTGCATCACAAATGGCGGATAATAAAGCCGACAAGGGAAGCAATACAAAGCCTAAGAAGGCCAATCTGCTCGATCATCATTCCATCAAACACCTTCTCGACGAATCTGTCACTGAGGTGCGAAAACATTTATTTTTGCTTAGCCATGTATACGCATGAATGCTGTAACATTTGATTTTTCATCTGTAGATCGTGACAGGCAAAGGATACACCGAAGATTTCAGGACTAGTAACATCAAGTTGTTGCTTGGTGCCATCATCGTTGTCATCGCACTTTTTGCTCAGTTCTACAATAAGAAATTTCCTGAGAACAGGGATTTTCTCATTGGCTGCATCGTGTTATATCCTTTTTCAATACCTAGCTGGTTTTTAATTTTTTGTAACACAATTTGAATAGAACTGTTACCTTTTGCATCCAATAAAATTGAATTTCCTGGCGTTTTTTTTTCTCTTCTGAAATTTAGGATAATTTTGTTGCTACAAAAAATGGTGAGAAAATTCTAGTGCTGGAATTGGTTAGGGGCTGATTGGCTGATGGCTTTCAAGTTTCTATTAGAGATAGTTAACAGATGAAATATTTGATTGTTGAGCTGTCTAGTATGTGTGTGTTTATTTAAAAAAAGAACAAGAAGAAGAAGGCGTGATTCATCTATTTTACTGCTACACTTTTCGTGTATATCAGTATCTTCTTCATAATAGTTTCTGAAGATGTGGTTTATTTGAATAAGAATGCGTAAGGGTATGTTTGTGCGGAGCTAAGTCGTAATAATTGAGTGACACATTAACAATTTTATTACTTTTAGGGGTGTTCTATTCATGATGAGTGTTGCGTGGATAGCTGCCATGATTTTAATTCTGTAATTCGTTGTCAATGAAGTTACTGTTGTTAATCTTGACTATGGCAAGTATGTGGTGTTCAATGGGATTTTGCAGCTGGTTAGCTACATAAAGGAGAGAGACGCATTTCTCTTCACTTACCCTCCTACTGTAAGTTTAGTTTACTAATCTATTGCTTGTTACTTATACTGTATCTGCTACCTAGAATCTTTGCTTGCATCAGTTCAGCAGTTGGGATCGTTTTTAACATTAAAAGATGTTTCCAGTGTGCCCTGTTACGAGTAATATCTTAATGTAAAGATTTGCATTTGTCGTCAATATTCAGGAAAATGACATGGTTGTGGCAGCTATGCACCTTTCGCTTCTTGGCATATACTTCTTGATTATCCTTTTACTTTTTTCATGTGCTTGAAGTTGTTTATATCTTCCGCTCTTCCTAGTTGTTTATATCTTCCGCTCTTCCTAGTGTCGTACCCTGCCAATCTTTCCTTATAGTCTGATTTGTTCAAAGGCTTTCTTCATTCGCCCTGCCAACCAAAGTGAGTCGTGCGATATTTTGTTAGGTCAGATTTCAATGAATAGACCTTCTTGCCTAAAAGTGCTTAACTGTTGATGATTACAAGCTTCAAATGCTAGAATGATGCAGCTTTTTTCTACAATGATCTGGTTGATGTAGGTCATAATGTCACTGTAAGCTTTCCTGATTACGAAGTAGTTGGTTGTTTACTAGGTTTATGTAACAGTCACCACGTTACTGCTCTGAAAGAACCTTCTAGTTTCTCTAATCAGCAAACAGTTTGCAAAATGCAGCTGGGAACACTACAAACTGCTTTAGTTTTCCGAGTAACGCTGATGTATCATTTTAGGGAAGGTGAAAACTGGTTCATTATCTTCTAAAGTTTTGGCCGGTTAGTTGGTTACTGGTTAGGGATGGGCTCTAATACATTACTTTCAGTGTTAGTTCATCTTGAATACGTATCCTTCATTATAAACCATCGTAAAATTTGTTAATTTAGAGTATTTCCGATAGTTAAGGGACTTGTCACTCCACCCACATCAGTGTAACATACTGATTTGCATCGTATTCGTTTCGTTCTCAAAATTCTCCTGTGGTATCCGGTATCATGTAATACAGGAATAGTATAAACTGTTGTAATCTTTAGAATGATATTCATCTGCTGCATTTTTCAGTTTTCAGGCTCAGTTGATTAAGGATTTCTTTCTTCCAAGATGAGGAATTACAGTGTTTAGTTTGGTTGTGAAATATGGACTTCTTGTTCTATATACTGATTAAATACACTTTTGGTCCCTTTTGTTTCATAAATTTTGCAATCTTACCTCCGATGTTCCAATTTGGCACATTTATCTCTTTATCCTTGCACTTGTTTTACCTTTTGAGACTATTTTGCCATGTGTCAAGGTTTTATTTGTTGGAAAACCGTACAACCGGATAACCTGACATACTCCATTCTTTGTTTTTCTTTATCTTTCAAAATTATCTTGGTGATTCCTTTTATCTGTCAGTAGACTGTAGTTATTTGTCATTTTCATCAAATCAGACATTCTTGGGTTTTATCATTAATATGAGGATGACACGAGCAAAGATTATGATAAATCTTAACTGTCGGTTTTTTTTTTTTTGTGTGTGTGTGTGTGTGTGTGGCAGGGATCGTATAACAGCACTGGATTAGTTGTCTCTTCAAAGCTGCCCAGGTTTTCTGATATGTACACTCTCACCATTGCTAGTGCAGCTCCTGAGTCAATATCCGCAAAACCACCTGTGGAGCTCACCAAAAGCATTACCAAATGGTATGTTTAACTTTTCCTCATTTGAGCACGAGTAGTCTAACGCATTTACAACCCTATTATTTACGAGAGTAGTAATAGAACACTTTTGTGAGCTGAGCACGAGTAGCCCGACTCGTTTGAACCCTACTTTGTTACAGACTAACCGAAGGTGTTCTTATTTTGTATGAATGCAGGTTTGCTAGTGATGGAGTACTGGTGGAAGGCCTATTTTGGAAAGATATTGAAGGGTTAGTGAATGAATATGCTAAAGAAAGTAAGAAGAGCAAGTGAGAGACCAATTTGAGCTTAGAATTATTATTTTTACTCTGATTAATTCTACCTGAAAAGCAAGAAGTAAGGTTCAATGACTTTGGATGAGAATTTACTATAATTTGTTAGATGTGTTTGTACTCATGCATGTAAAACGTTTGGGGTTAGACTAACCATCAATTTCATGTTCTGGATATCCATTTTTTTTTTTTTTTTTTTTTTTTTTTTTTGCTTTATGTGCATTTTGTATCAGAAAGGGAAATGATATGTTCAATTCCCAAACGGGATTCTCAAATTGCACTCCAACACTTTTCACCATTGATATACGTAGAAGACCTATTGATAAATATAGACCCTAAAAGAATTGGAATTTCATAGTCGGTCAGCATTTACGGTAGATACGGTAAATAGATTCTTTATAATATCATTTTCGGTAATGCGAGGGAATAGCGGATTATGTTATTGTAGTGTTTTAAACCCAATCAGTTACTTATAATTTTATTTATACCTTTTATGTTCATGTATATATAAAATGACATTTTGGTTATATTTGAGGATTTTCACCGTCGAAAACACCGAAAGAAACGTTGAATATTAATTTATTACACTGTGAATTCGTTGGACCAACAATGAAAATTCATGATTCTAGATATGAAGACGCAAGGTAGTATCAATTTTATTTGGGGTGGGGGGAGAGACGGGAAGGAGAAGGAGATTTTTATTTTATTAGTGGAAAGAGATTTGGATTCGAACCTTGATTGATACCAGAAAATGCAATGACGTTTATCACTAGGTCAAGTTCAATCACTGATTGTATGATAATTCACGATAAAAAAAAACAACGGGAAAAAATGATGAATAACATGTGAATTCATTGGACCAAGTGTTAAAATTAAGGATTCCAGATATTAGGATGGATGGGTGGTCATATAGAGTCTTAATTAAAACAGTAGGACTAACAAATAAATAAATAATTTCGTGAAATAATTATGATTTTTTGGTAATCTCTATATATATAAAGAGATATAACCGTTAAAAAATTGTAAATGCTGGAGGAACAAGAGATTTCACGATTTTATTGTAGTATATTCTTTTAGAGGTAGGCAATAGTTTTTGCTTGCTGGTAGTATTGATTTGGTTGTATGTATTGATCAAGTAGTTTTATATATAAGTTTGCTGTCTGTGTCTGTGTTTGTGTTTGTTTTTCTGTCTATAGGGTGAGGCTGGTGAGCTGATTATATTATGGGGTTGAATTTGTGATTGCTTATTACACTTTTCTTTTTCTTTTTCATTTTCATTTGGAGTAGTATTTTATTGATACCACGTCCTAAAAAAAAAAAGGAAAAAAAAACGCACGAAATTACCAAAACTCAAATTAAGAATAATTATTAATTGAATCCATCATTACACGCTTTCTTTAATTCACCCAATGCATGCGCATATATATTTTTTTCCCAAAACTGACTCATGATGATATGCGCATGCATTGGGTGAATTAAAGAAAGTGGATGCGCATGCATTGGGTGAATCATCTTTTACTACTACCGTGGAAGTGGATGCATCCTATGACTCATACGATCCGGTGTTGTTAGCAAACCATAATCTGTTGGAATGGCAGCCCATGCATCCTCAATATGCATGGTGGTGTTGACATTGATCATCAGCTGCCTTTGCCTTTGCCTTTCTACAGCACTTTCACTTTTGGTGGTAATTTGGCAGTGGTTCCAACAGATGAAGAGATGTCAAAATATGTTTATGGACGTACGGTACAGGACATGATTCAAACCTTATTAATGCAAAATCGTGATCCGGCGGCGATGCAGCCCGGCCCAAGTGGCATCATATCTTATGCAGTCAAGAGATGAAGGGATTCAAATGCATGCAGCTGATCAAAACAGAAAAGCTTTGGTGGGCAGTAGTTCTGAATTAAAGTTAGAGGAAAATTGGGAAATGCATGGTTTGCACTAATTAATGTAGTGTGATTGTCTTTTTTAGTCAGATTCTTTAGTTGATTATTTGATCAATATATGTTTTGATACATATGTCTGAAAATTTAGTCTGTTGGTACTTTTTCCCTGGTAAGATTAGTGTATCCACCAGCAGCAGCAGCAGCAGCTTTGCTTGCTTGACACCTTAATAATATTTTTCATTGGCTTTTTGTTATAATATATACATGTCTGTATAATTAAATGGTCACTGACGATGTTGGAAACCGTCTATGAGTTAATATGGGTTAATCTCCTTTGTGATAAAAACCTTAAACCCTAGAACCCTAATTCGTATGCAAGAGGGGCGTGTTTTGTTGTGTATTTTAGACTGAGCTCGTGAGATACTTCTCCCGAGTTGCCTACGTATCCAATAGCTTAATTGGAATCAAGTCACTCGTAGTTCCTTAGAGTTATTTATATAGGAGGTGTCTCGCCCTAATTCTTGCTCTGCAAATATTATCATTTATTATTATTCCCTAAGGATATATGTTAAGGGTGAAATTTATGATTTATATGACGTTATTCCCGTAACAATATCCTTGGTATTTTAGTACTTTTTATAGAAAAGTGTTGGTTTTATCGAATTATTGAGTAAACGAGTTTTAAATGTGTTTAAATGCAGAGTCGAGATATTTACGTGATTTTATCGGTGTTTTATGTTTATTCGTATGATGTTACATTTTGCATGTTTCTATCATGTTGTTAGATACGTTTTCATGATGAGTAAGGAGCTTAAACGATGATCACATGAAGATGGAAGAGTTGAAAGATGTTTAAGTGAAGAATCATTGAAGAAACCGGAACCAGGCACTTCATGGGGATTTTGTCCACACTTGTAGGCACTTTCAGGGAAAGTTGTCTTGATGAAAGTTGTAGAGGATTGAAATAGCTTTCCAACGCATTTTGAATCACCTCATTCGAGCCCTAGAAGTGAAGTTATGAGCAAAATACTGGAGCTGAGTAGTGGGCGGGCGTCCATAAAAGTGAATCGGCGTCCGTAGTCGTATTTTACATTCGAGAGAGTTCAGACGCTGCGTTACGAGCGGCGTTCATTCTCCGTTCATAGAGGCTGGACGAGCGTCCAAAGGTGGTGGACGGGCGTCCACGGCACCGACTCAAATGAAACCGACCTAAAAATCTATAAATAGCGCGTTTCACCAAACCCTAAACATACAATTCGATCCCTAAACCTAGGGAAGCGGCTTGGCTGCGTTTTTACTCCTTTATTTTCCAGCTTTTATGCAATAAAACATCTAGATTAGATAGTTAGATTTATGTTCTTTATTCCATCAATTCGAGTTTGCATAAGGATGCTTTGGAGGCTAAATCCTCCTTGAACAAGCGTTGTGAAGCCGTCCGTTTCAACAGTTTGATCTCTAGTTCGTGATTATTTTGTGAGTATCTATTAAAGTTGTTACTTTTATCATGTTTTTATATGTTGATTGCATGCTATATCGAAAGATCCGTGCTTTTGTTTATTGTTTGCTTGATGAAAGTCATGTTAACTTTAGAACACCATGATAAAAGTTTAGACCTTTAATCTAATCACAACGAAAGTTATTAGATTGAATCTCTAGATTAGAAATTGAAAGATTTCACGCCTAGGGTAGAAAGACGTAATCTTTAACATCGAAAGATAAAAGATTAGAAAACGAACTCGTCTACGAGAGTAGGAGTTTATGCCTTCGATTAGGTGAATCACGACTTGAGTAGAGATCACGAAATAATCTGAATTAGAATTGAATGTTGGTAGGATAGGTGGATCGATTGCTTGTTCGTTCGTTATAATTTGATTTAATCCTTAAAACTTGAATTGTTTAGCTTTAGTTTACTTTTCTGCACTTTAGTTTAGTTTTTATCGCTTTCAATCTTGCCTAGCATTGGAGCAATCCTCTGTCTAGTTACTTTTTCTGCATATTTGTTTAGGTTAGTTATTTGTTTAGGTTAGATTCGTGACATAGTTAGTTTAAAGCAAAAACTAGGATTCACATTCGCCGCCTCCCGTAAGATCGACCGGCATTAACCTCTCAGACTACGATCCTTATACTTGAGGTTAACCGGTTTATAAATATTATTACTTGTTTATTCGCATTAGATAAATCCGGGACAAGTTTTTGGCGCCGTTGCGGGAACCGGACGGTTGCCTAGTTTTTGTTTTTGTTTTTGTTTTTTTTTTTATAGTTAATTTGTAGAATTTATTTTATTTGTTTGCGTTCATAATTAGTTAGTTAGTAGTTAGATTAGTTGTTAGAAATCGATCCTGTAGTAAATCTTTCCTTTTGAAATTAAGTTAGATAATTAGTTTGATACTCGCTTTCGCTTTCATACTGCTTTTTGCGTTCTTTTTCGTCTCGTATTGATCCGGACGGACGTCGGTATCACCTGACGCCGTCCAATCAAGTCTGCTCTATTACGTTATCTATTCGCTTTCTCACGAGCAGCCCGCTAGTCTCAACGCCCGTCCGCTTCTTCCTCGAGAAGACGCCCGTCCGCTTAATTGGGCGCCCGCCTGGCCCTGTCTCGCCATCGATTTTATTTTTATTTCAATTAGGTTTTCTGCTTTTTTCGTAGGTAAGTGTCGTAGGTAGGTTTCTTAGGTTGAATCATCGACTCACATCTTTCACGATCAAATTTTAGGATAAAAGTGTCCGCTTTAGCACTTGATAGTATTTTGGCCATAACTTTGGCTCGAGTGTCGGATTGGCGCGCGGGACCCCAATTCGAAAGCTCGTTCCGACGCCGACGACGTGGCGGAGCCGAGGCCGTCCGACACCGTTTTGAGGTCAAAATCCACTGTTTTCCCTTCCATTTTGGGGTTAGAAGATTTCAACACATGTTTTTCCCTCTTTTAGTGTTTTGTGCTTTTCTCGCTTCAAATTTTCTTAGGTAGTTTATAGTTTTGGTTATTAGGGTTTTTCGTAGTTAAGTTTCGTAGTCTTTGATTCCTCTAGGTTTAGTTATCCTTTCCTCTCTCTGCCTCTTTTTCCCATGCTTTCTCGCTGTTACGATATCGCTTCGCTACGAAAAATCTTGCCTACGGACGGCGTCCACTAGTTTGAACGCTGCGTTCATCGTAAAATTTTCATTCCATGGCGTTTTCCGATCCTTGAACGAACGTTCACCGCTTTGGGCCTTTCGTTCAGTCTATTTTCCGGCGCGACGCTTTCGTTCACATAAGTGGGCGCCCGTCCGTCCCCTTTCTTTCTTAATTTTTCTCTTTTCTTCTCTTTTCTTTAGGTTTTGATCTTAGATTAAGGTTTTTAATCTTTTAGATATCAGTCTTTAATTTATTAGTTTTAGGTTTCCTTTCCTTAGATTTAGGTTTTCTCAACTTGATTTTGGGATCGGTTTATGCAAACTCGTAGTCACAAGGACCATTACTTTGCTCCTCGACATCGAGCGTACCATAGTCCGACCCAATAGCGAAGACTTCGTTTGACGAAGGAAAAGCCGAAGATCAAGAGTTTGAGCTATCTTTTCAAAGGAAATCGAAGAAATTGTAATAATGGCGGCCGAAGATAGACGGACATTGGCGGACTACGCCATGCCTGGTGCGATGAATCACCAACCCAAATCGTCGCCTTACCACCCATTACCGCACAAACTTTCGAACTCAAACCCGGTCTCATTCGGATGATGCAAAGATGCATCAATGTTTCACGGGTTCCTCATCGAAAATCCTCACACACACGCATACACATTCCTGGAGATATGTGGTACGACACGTATTCAAGGTGTGAGTGAGGATGTGATTAAACTTACAAGCTTGTTTCCGTTCTCTTTGAAGGAGAAGCTAAAGAGTGGTATAGCTCTCTCCTTCGAATCCATTACCACTGGCCGCATTGGAAAGAATTTTTAAGTCAATACTTTCCACCGCCAAGACAAATTTCGGTGTTTGAGGGAAATTTATAATTTCTATCAAGCGGAAACAGAATCTTTCTTTGAGGCATGGAAGAGATTCAAGGCTCTTCTTCGTAAATGCCCCCACCATGGGTTAGACTTGCGAGGCAAGTCAATACTTTTTTCGAGTGGATTGACCGAGCTCACCAAGGGCATGGTCAATAGTTCATCAGTGGGGCTTTCTTGAGAAAAACGCCTCAGAGGGGTGGGCATTGTTCAAGACATTGCCAAATATAATTATGCCCCTCCTTTCAAGCTATTCAGGCACCACCACCTCCTCCTAGGATCGAGGAGGTGAAAATGCGAACGAGATTTCCATCTTTGAAGCGGCGAAATGGCTACGCTTACCACGTCTCCAAATCCGAGTTATCGACTCTTCATTTTTACTGAAACTCTCAAGTTGCATGCTGCGAATTGTTCTCGACCGCCACATGGTTGGCCAAAGTGTCAATTCATGCCCCAATTCTTATCAAGTCAATCGCCGTCGGAATCATGGACAAGACAACCAAGTCGCATGCCAGGTATGTGACGATATAGGGAATATCTTGCTCGTTTACGTCCTATGATTGGGCAGACCAATGAAATCAATGCCTTCAATGGCCACCAAATCAAAGGTTTGGTAATCAATTCATCGCCAAGGCAACTTTGAAACCAGGGTTTCCACCCAAATCAAAGTCTAAATTCGAATTTCAATCAAAATTTCAATCAAAACTCGAATCTCAATCGAAACCCTAATTTTAATCGTAACCCGAGCTTGAATTCCTCCAGTCTAAATCAAGAGTTAAATCAAAGTTGGCCTAACAATCCAAATCCTGCATTTCAAAGTCGGTCCAAACCAACCTTTCTCTCAAAACATTTGTAACTCTCAAGGTCCATCTCACGTTGATGATCCGGAAGCTAGATTGGACTCTATCGTAAGGAGTCAAGGAGCGTAACAATAACTTCCAGAGGAGCAAAATAATAATATCCAGTTGTTGATGAATTCGATCAAGCACCTTGAGAAGCAAATGGTCGACCAAAGAAGCTTCTAGACCATCGAGCGGATGATGCGAACTCCACGGAGAGAAATCCCAAAGGTGGTCATGTAGCTCATAATCGAATTGAATCTTGGCCAATGCACCGACTTGGTTCCTTCACTTCCATACGGTGGAGGAGGCCGGTCGATGAACTTAAGTGGTTCTCAAGTTGGTGGTCCCCTGGCTTCCAGGAAACCACTAGCCCTCCTCGCGCCGATAAGGCGGGGGGAAATTGAGCACCCATCATCCCCTCGGCTGCAGAAGGCAAATCAGGTGGCTGATCCCCTGATAGAAGAAAGAGTTGAGATTCCTCAAGTGGCTGATCCCTTGAGGAATAAAGAATCAATTGGAAGTCCTCAGGTGGCTGATCCCCTGAGGAGTGATGAGTTAAATGAGTCGGTGTGGCCGATCCACGACTAGCAAAAAGAATGAAAAGACGGTTCGATGGAAAGATTTGGAAGACAAGGCCGTTAGTTCGTCCTCGAAGAAAGTATTTTCCGAGGAGGATTTGAAAAAGCTTCCCTTTCCACCTAGAAAGAGAAACATCCCATTGAGCGAAGATAAGAAGTATGAAAAGGTGCTTAATTTGTTGAAAAATACTCAGGTAAATCTTCCATTGTCAGATGTCTTGGTAGAGATGCCTAAGTACACCAAATTCATAAAGGATGTTGTTTCTTCCAAGAAGAAGTTAGCAGGAATGGATCAAGCAATTGGTAAGGAGTGTTCTCTCGGTCAATTATCAAGACTTACCAACCAAGAGAAGCGACCAGGCAAATTTGTGCTCACATTGCGGATGGGAGGTCTAGTCTTCCCGTTCTTTGTGTGACCTGGGTGCATCCATCAGCTTGATGCCATTGTCCGTTTGCAATCAGCTTGGTTTGCAAAGTCTTCTAGAACCCACTTCCATGAACCTTCAGTTCGCCGATCGATCTTCTAAGAAAGCCTCAGGGATCTTAAAGGACATACTAGTTCAAATAGATAGGTTTACCTTTCCAGTTGACTGGTACGTCTTAGATATTGAGAAAAGTGAAAATGTCCCATTAATTCTTGGAAGGCCTTTTCTGTCTACAGCTAGAGCCCTCATCGATTGTGATGGTGGGCAAGTAACTATTCGAGTTGGTGACCAAGAGGTGAGCTATAGTGTCTCTAAATCCATTCAAGTACCCTCTGGTTCTCCAACCGGCTTTTCTATTGAGGAGTCATTTAATGACTTCAATGACTGTATGGACGAGCAAGTCAAGGCTGTGGAAGCGGAATATGAGCGATTGATCGATAATCTGAATAGTCATGGTATGGTTAATCTGACCAGCTTAGCGGTGATTTTGAGGATGAGCTAAGAGAAGAAGCCTTGGCGGTGGGACCACTAAGTAAGCTCAACGATGTTGAGTTGAAGAGTGGCGATCTTAAATCAAGTCTAGAGATCCTCCCGTAGATTTGCATCGCTGAAGCCGTTACCTAAACATCTTAAGTATGTGTTTTTAAGAGAAGGTGACAAGCTTCTTTGATCATCTCTGCCAAGCTATCTCCTATAGAAGAGCTTAAACTGTTAAACGCCTTGCGCAAAAATGAAAAAGCCTTTGGATGGCGGGTGGGAGATATCCGAGGATATCTCCCGACATCTGTATGCACAAGATCAAGACGGGAGGGTGCAAAACGAGTTAGGCATGCCTCGTAGAGAAGGCTCAACCCTCACATGCAAGAGGTAGTCAAGAAGGAGATCATTAAACTTCTAGATATGGGTATCATTTACGCCATTGCCGATGATGAATGGGTTTCCCCGACTCGTAGTCCCCAAAAAGGGGGAATTACTATTGAGAAGAATGAGAAGGAGAAGAGATAGCATTGAGGCTCGTTCATCGGATACAGAGTATGTATCGATTATCGAAAGCTCAATGAGGTCACACTGAAAGATCATTTTCCCTTCCATTCATTGACCGGATGCTTGAGCGTCTGGCGGGGGCACGCGTTTCTACGCTTCTGGATGGATATTCGTGATACTTCCGAGATACCCATCGATCCTGTTGACCAAGAGAAGACCACTTTCACCGCCTTTATGGTACATTCGCCACAGCGGATGCCATTTGTCTCTCAGTAATGCCCCACCACCTTTCAAAGGTGTATGATGGCAATCTTTGACGGGCTAGTTGAAAAGTGCATGGAGATTTTTATGGATGACTTCTCGGTCTTTGGTCACTCCTTCGATGATTGCCTCGATAATCTTGATCGGGTGTTGTCAAGATGTGTGGAAAAGGACTTAGTGCTTAATTGGGAAAAATGCCATTTCATGGTAGATGAAGGTATAGTCCTTGGCCACAAAGTGTCCGCCAAAGGTATAGAAGTAGATAGGGCCAAGGTAGAAGCTATTGAGAAGATGAGTTATCCTAAGAATGTTCGGGAAGTCCGAGGTTTTCTCGGGCATGTCGGCTTCATAGGAGGTTCATCCAGGACTTTTCAAAGATCGCCAAGCCCCTCGCCTACCTTACTAAAAGAAGACGTTACTTTTGATTTTGATGATAGCTGCAAGCACGCGTTTGAGGAGCTCAAAAATCGTCTGATCTCTGGCTCCAATTCTTATTTCACCTGATGGAACTTGCCCTTTGAGCTTATGTGCGATGCATCCAACTATCTTGTTGGTGCGATCTTAGGCAAAAGCTTAATGGAAAGTTCCAAACCTATCTATTACGCCACCACCACGTTGAATCCTTCCCGCAGTTAACTATACGACTACCGAAAAGGAATTATTGGCCGTAGTGTTTGCTATGGACAAGTTCCGTAGTTACTTGTTAGGTGCTCAAGTGATCGTGTGGACTGATCACGCTGCTTTGCGGTATCTGATGACTAAAAAGGATGCTAAACCGCGCCATCTTGCGTTGATATCTTGACCTACAAGAGTTTGACGTTCAAATCAAAGACAAGAAGAGCGGTGAGAATGTAGTAGCGGATCATGTGTCTAGGATGTTAAATGAGGAAAAGAATGAACCAGATGATATAGATCTTTACTTTCCTTTAGAAAACATCATGTTGATCGATGGCCGTTCTCCTGATGTTCCTTGGTACTCCTCCATTGTGAACTACCTTCATGCCAAATACCTTGATCTGAAATGTCTTATCAAGAGAAGAAGAAGTTCTTCTCTGATATGAAATATTTCGTTTGGGATGAACCTTACCTTTTCAAGATTTGCAAAGATGGTTTGCTGAGGAGGTGTGTTCCCGAATCTGAGCAACGCGATATAATCGAGCAATGCCATAGTGGACCCACAGGTGGTCACTTTGGTCCTTGGAAAACAGTTGCGAAGATCTTCCAGTCCGGTTTCTATTGGCCTACGATCTTTAAAGATACAGAAGCTTTCTGTAAAGCTTGCGATAGGTGTCAACGAACCGAACTCGACAAAGCGTTTTGACATGCCTTTGAAACCCATCTTAGAGTGCGAAGTCTTTGATGTATGGGGTATCGATTTTATGGGACCTTTCCCATCATCCTGCGATAACAAATACATCTTGGTCTCAAGGCCGACTATGTTTCGAAATGGGTGGAGGCGGTAGCCACTCCTCACAATGATCATAAAAGCGGTCATGAAGTTCCTAAAAAGAATATCTTTGTGAGATTTGGGTGTCCTCGAGCCTTGATCAGTGATGAAGGAACGCATTTTTGCAACCGACCTCTAGAAAAGGTTCTCGAAAAGTATGGTGTACGCCATAAGACCGGCACCCCATACCATCCGATGACTAGCGGTCAGGTTGAGCGAAGCAACCAAAGCATTAAAAGATCCTGAGAAAAGCGTGAATGATCATCGCAAGGACTGGAGTCTGAAGTTGGATGATGTCTTATGGGCTTATAGGACCGCCTATAAAACTCCTATGGGTACATCTCCATATCAAATGGTCTACGGGAAACCATGTCATCTGCCTGTCGAGTTAGAGCATCGAGCGTATTGGGCTACAAAGTTTCTTAACTTCGATTCCCAATCCTGTGGCCAACACCGCCTGCAGCAGTTGCATGAGCTGGATGAATTGAGACTCCAAGCTTACGAAAGCGCCAGGATTAGTAAGGAGAAGATGAAACTCTCCACGATGCCAAGATAAAGAAGAGAGAATTCAAGGTCGGTGAGCAAGTGTTACTCTACAATTCCAGGTTGCATTTGTTTCTGGCAAGTTGAGGACACGTTGGTCCGGTCCTTTCAAATTCTCCAAATCATTCCTGAGAGGTGTGCTAGAATTACGAGGTTATGGTGATCAACCGTTCCGAGTTAATGGTCGAGGTGCAAGCACTATATAGGTGAACATAAAGAAAAGCCTTTGATTGTTAAATTCCTCAAATCCTCGGGTGTGGGACTTCAAGTCAACCACTTTGACGAGTTTTCACCCGATTTGTTTTCCGAGGATGACGGTTGTGTTAAATCAAGATGTTCTAGCGGTAGTCTTTGATATGGAAGAGTTTGAAAGGGAGCGACAACTTAAACGCGTCATCGGAGGAACCGGAGAAGAAAGAATGCAACCATGGGAAATTTAAAAGGTATGGAGAGCTTTCAAAGATTTAACCCCATGTGTTCGCCGTCTTGTTTCATGCCACACTATCGATTCGAGCTTACGAGGTAGTGGTGGCGAGAAAAGGTTAAATGGCCTGATCCAGGCTGAGCTTCAAATGTGTCGAGCTAACGACATAAACCAAAAGCGCTACTAGGGGGCACCCTAGATATCTGTTTTTTTTTATTTTCTTTTGTTCTTCTTTTGTGTGTCTTAGTTTAGTTTTGGTCTAGTTAGGGTATTGCGTGAATCGCTCCGTATTTGTAGTTGACGGTTGGATGCTCGCACTTTTCCTTGACGGTGATTTTTCCATCTAAACGATTATCTCTTGTGTTTCATATGATATAATTCCCCTGTCCCGAGATACTTTTCGTGTTTGTCAAGTGTGCGTGATAGTCTTGATAGCGTTTGTGAGTTTCAGACGATGTCGGTTTTCCGGTGGATGGTCCACAATCTCGATGTCTTGAGCATTTCGATTGGACGTCGCCACTTCCAGTGTTGCCTCTTTTAGAACTACAATCGCCTAAGTTCTCTTTTCTTTTATTTTGCACACCATGAGGACATGTTGTCATTTAAGTGTGGGGGAGGGGAATGTTTCGATATGTATCTACACATTTGTTTATTTCGTAATGTTTCTATGCAAATGAGCTAAAATTTTTAAAAATTTTCCGACACTGGTTGTTTTTGTTTTGCCCCAGTAGGCAATACATGTTAATGTTCTTTGTTTTCGATAGTCATCTATGCTATGTATCATATATTTGGTAAGTTAGATGTTTCACCTGACACTATTTTTCACGAGCCATAGTGAATGATGAGCTAATTTATAAAGCTATACCCCTTTTGGATTAGTAGTTTTTGATTATCTCGTAAGTCATGTGCTTAGTGCTACGTATATATCATGAGATTTATGATAGTTTGTATTTAGTTCCGAAGTATGATATACTGTGAATATCTAGAAGTTTGAATGTGATAAGTACACGTAACTATTGTCCAATTGAAAAAGTTGAATTAATATGAAATTATTCGGGTGTGTCGAAAGCTAGTCGATGATTTGAGTGAGGTAGGGTATACCACGTATGTCCTATACCACTATGATGACTAAAAGCTCACGACGCTTAGAAAAAGCTGCCTTATGATTGGAGTAAGGTAGGGTATTATCTCGAAATGTCCTATTCTCGCTATGAGGGGCAATAGCTTCTTCTAATGTGTGTTTAAAGTGAAATAGTTAAATCAACTTAATAATTGGTATGGAATGAATATAAGACTTAGTTGTCGTTAATCTTATCCCCAGATAAACCGATGGATATGTTGTAGGGATTATCCTCTGAGTATTTCGTAAAGGCCCTAGATTCATTCGATCATTCTTTTCGGATATATGTCACGTTTGTAGGTGCATCTTATGAGTGTCATTTATTACTAGTCCACGAGGGGTATTAGCTAGTTTTGCTTTGAGTTCCTCAAGTTTGGATTTAGTGGAAATTTTCTATGGCTATGCACACACACGGGTGAACTTCTAGTTTATTGACTATATGGTATATGTGTTGAGATGTCTATATTCTTTCCGAGCCTTTATCTTGTTTTGTTTTGCTCGGGACGAGCAAAGTTTAAGTGTGGGGGAGTTGTTAAGGGTGAAATTTATGATTTATATGACGTTATTCCCGTAACAATATCCTTGGTATTTTAGTACTTTTTATAGAAAAGTGTTGGTTTTATCGAATTATTGAGTAAACGAGTTTTAAATGTGTTTAAATGCAGAGTCGAGATATTTACGTGATTTTATCGGTGTTTTATGTTTATTCGTATGATGTTACATTTTGCATGTTTCTATCATGTTGTTAGATACGTTTTCATGATGAGTAAGGAGCTTAAACGATGATCACATGAAGATGGAAGAGTTGAAAGATGTTTAAGTGAAGAATCATTGAAGAAACCGGAACCAGGCACTTCATGGGGATTTTGTCCACACTTGTAGGCACTTTCAGGAAAGTTGTCTTGATGAAAGTTGTAGAGGATTGAAATAGCTTTCCAACGCATTTTGAATCACCTCATTCGAGCCCTAGAAGTGAAGTTATGAGCAAAATACTGGAGCTGAGTAGTGGACGGGCGTCCATAAAAGTGAATCGGCGTCCGTAGTCGTATTTTACATTCGAGAGAGTTCAGACGCGCTCAACGAGCGGCGTTCATTCTCCGTTCATAGAGGCTGGACGAGCGTCCCAAGGTGGTGGACGGGCGCCCACGGCACCGACTCAGTGAAACCGACCTAAAAAATCTATAAATAGCGCGCTTTCACCAAACCCTAAACATACAATTCGATCCCTAAACCCTAGGGAGCAGCTTGGCTGCGTTTTTACTCCTTTATTTTCCAGCTTTTATGCAATAAAACATCTAGATTAGATAGTTAGATTTATGTTCTTTATTCCATCAATTCGAGTTTGCATAAGGATGCTGTGAGGCTAAATCCTCCTTGAACAAGCGTTGTGAAGCCGTCCGCTTCAACAGCTTTGATCTCTAGTTCGTGATTATTTTGTGAGTATCTATTAAAGTTGTTACTTTTATCATGTTTTTATATGTTGATTGCATGCTATATCGAAAGATCCGTGCTTTTGTTTATTGTTTGCTTGATGAAAGTCATGTTAACTTTAGAACACCATGATAAAAGTTTAGACCTTTAATCTAATCACAACGAAAGTTATTAGATTGAATCTCTAGATTAGAAATTGAAAGATTTCACGCCTAGGGTAGAAAGACGTAATCTTTAACATCGAAAGATAAAAGATTAGAAAACGAACTCGTCTACGAGAGTAGGAGTTTATGCCTTCGATTAGGTGAATCACGACTTGAGTAGAGATCACGAAATAATCTGAATTAGAATTGAATGTTGGTAGGATAGGTGGATCGATTGCTTGTTCGTTCGTTATAATTTGATTTAATCCTTAAAACTTGAATTGTTTAGCTTTAGTTTACTTTTCTCGCACTTTAGTTTAGTTTTTATCGCTTTCAATCTTGCCTAGCATTGGAGCAATCCTGCTCAGTTACTTTTTCTCGCATATTTGTTTAGGTTAGTTATTTGTTTAGGTTAGATTCGTGACATAGTTAGTTTAAAGCAAAAACTAGGATTCACATTATTCGCCGATTCCTCGTAAGATCGACCGGCATTAACCTCTCAGACTACGATCCTTATACTTGAGGTTAACCGGTTTATAAATATTATTACTTGTTTATTCGCATTAGATAAATCCGGGACAATATACACACATTAATCCCTATGATTTAGAGATAATTATGGATATATTTAATGTCAAGGTTACAATCTTTATGACTGAGGATTCTTTCCTCATTTATATATATCTAGCTATCCCAAGACGTGGAATAACAATGGCGGGGTTGTCTTTGGCGCCACTGCTTTCGGCCCCTTTACTACTATGGTCGATCTGGCGCCTCTCTTCGCTGAGACCTAATCCGACCCGCGATGGCTGGAGGAGGACCTTCTGCTGATCTCCCACCTGGAGTAAGCTAAGAACCTGCCCTGGGGTACGTTTCTGGGGCACCTAGCCCTTAATGCCCTATACTTAGAGGGTTGATCGTTTATTGCACGCCCCCTTAGGGCGACACGTGGCGCAGTGCGGGTCGGTTATCATCAATCACAATTTCAATATCAAATAATGTATATAAGGGTATGTTAGGATGAGTTTGGATCATTAATATTCCTAGAAGCAACAAACAATATACAAGAATTATAGAAAATATAGATAAGAACCAGTAGAAAATTAAAAGAGTTGAATCCACTAAACGTCGAAAATTTCTCTCAACAATTATTTCTTCATCTATAAAAAAATGAAAAAAAATCTAATAATGATTTTTTAACTTTTGAATTATTATTTCATTTTATAAATTTTATTCCTCCTGATTCGATGTGAGTTGGTGTATTGAGATTTACATGGATCATTGGATTGGTGGTGGGTAGATTCCCTAATTAATCAACCTGTAGGTCTAACACAATAGATTAAGGATTGATATTGATGTGAAAAAAAGCACTTTAATAAACACTTTTATTTTTGAGGTCTAAGATTAATTTTCCATTAGATTCATTTTTCGTGGACGATATTTGTTGGATCTTCCTCGTACATAATCTATCTTTTATTTACTTTACTAGCCAAAATCCCGTGCTATGCACGGAGATGTGAGAGAATAATAAAGTTGTAAGAATATATGAATTTATGAAGAATGAAAAATATAGTGAATATATTTTCACACAGTAATGTATCTTACACGTTTTTTTTTTTCCAAAATAATCGACCACATCCTGACTTATGTTGGGTCAGAATAATGAAAAATATACTTTATTTATTTTGAGGAACATAATCTACTTTTAAAAGGGGGATTAAATTAAAATCAGATTGCAGATCTTTACCGTTCCACCAGTAATCAGTCTTAATCCAATGTATTATTAATCTTGACCAGTAAAAGCATCAAAGTAGAGATGTGAATTGACGATTCTCTCCCACTCTAGCATCTTGTCCTATGTGTAATGATTTATGCTTCAACCATCACTTTTAAGTTTTTTATTTATGTTATATTTTAATTTCAGAAATTTAAGTGTATGAATAAATTGAAATATCAATATCGAAATGATAAACATAATAATACAACTGTTATGCGAACGTAGAAAATGAAATATACTACATATCTTAATTTTAATTATTATACATAGAATTAGAAGACAAGAAACAACATACTATCTAACAAGTAACACTTAAGAAAATTTGCTTCGGGTTCAAATATTTTACGAGAGATATCGCGTATGCGCGCGTGCATGTCACTCACTCAACACTGGTAATTGTTGATTATTGTACAAACGAAGAAAACATCTCAATTCAACTACGTGTATCACAATTTGTTAAATTTTCATCACAACCCAACTAAACCAAAACAAATCTCCCACTTGACATCCAAAAATAGTAATAATGTTTCACATTCTCTACAAAACTTGATATAACAATTGAAAGAAGTTTGTGTATATATGCTATTGATCTTTTGAATGAAACACGCCTCTCGACAATCGTCTTTTTGAATTTTTCTCATTTCCAAAACAAGATAGCGTCAAAGACTTCATCTTAAGCTTGACACACCTCAAAGATTAGTTGATAATGCAATCGAACTTCTCAAAATAATACTTCGTTGTACCAAACTGTATACCAATTTGTTAGAAATCAAACTCTAAGATATATTTTCAAAATCATACTAATTATTGTGAAGATGATAGTCAAACTTCACAATATAATACCTAGTTATACCATACTCCAACACGAATCTGTTAGAAATCAAACTCTGAGTGAAATAGCTCTTAATGACAATAGCAGAGAAACACAAAAACAAAAACAAAAACAAAACTGAGATGAAGACATCAAATTTATATAGTTCGATCAAAATCAATATAACAAATATCATTATATCGAATATATTAAAAAAAGGAAAAAAAAAAACCTGATGAAACTCAAATAACAATAATATTGAGCTACATACGATAAAACGGATTTTACATAAGTGTATGGTAAAACGGATTTTAAATAAGTCTATGGTAACTGGTAAGTAATACTAGCCATATCACACGGATGAATCTTGCTGCATAAACCAAATTGCTCTGAAAATATATAACAAATTAATTAATGTCGGCTAGCCGACATGGGACTTTGCCAACAACCCAACAATATATAAGTAACCATTAGAACAATGATTATCCATCAACTTAAAAGTTATTGATAATTTCAAAAAAAAAAATTTAATTTTTTTTTTTTATTGATATTCATTATTATTGACTGAGCAAAACGATCCTCCTTTTGTTGCGATAAATTTTATGGAGATAATGATTTTATAAAATATATAAAATGATAACACAAAAAGGATGCAAAACCCATGAAAATATCTAACCGAAAAGGATAAAAATAAAATAAAAAAAAGGACAAACTGTGTAAAGTTGTATATTAATGTGCGTACGGTGTGATCACGGCCGTCAGTCGGCCGGAGGAGTAGCAATGGTGGTGGCCAATCCATCACTGTGGGGTGACGTTTAGTGGTCTTAAAAGGAAATGCACTTCTTAAAGTTAAAGAAGAAGAAGAAGAAAAAAAAAAAGAAGAAATAAAGATGCATATGATTTTCAATAGTATCATTTTGATTTTCTTTTTTCCAAAGGTGCTTAATTCTATATATTTATACTATTCTCACCAAATTGTTTTAGGGATCACATTCACACATCAGCATGGGCCTAGCTCATATTTATATTAAAAGAACAATATAGTATTATACATGTACGAAGATTAGGTTGTCTTTTTTTCTTTTTTTTTTTTTTTTTTGGTGGTCTTTTTTTATTATAAATTATATATACATCATTTTCAATGTTGAGTGTAATAGAAAATCCAATCATAATAAAACTTCTCACTCTCACCACTTTACTTGTACTTATGTACGAACGTGATCCATATGCTAAAATTTATCTATCTATTTTTTTTATTTTTATTTTAATTAGATCTTAAAGAAAAGCTGTGTCACATACTCTATCATTACACATTAGCAGCCGCACTTATCAAAAATTTCTCTCATCCGTCATCTATTTATCTCAAGAATTACAAAATTCATATATAAATTTATTGAATGAATCTGTATGACTTTTTAATTCAAGACAAGTTGTTATTTAAATGTCTGCAAACAACTTGTACTTTTTGTGAACCGCTTTCTTGATAAATTGCAGTACATTTTATGAAAGAAGACACTAAAGAGATTTGAGATTATTTGGAGAGGTTGTTTGAGCGTTCTAATTTTGTTGTCCAGTAATTGGGAGTTGACAAATGTGCTATGTTTCGAAATGGTCAAAGCATTGATGAATTTTATTCTAATATTACTATTCTTTAGGATCGATCAACCGAATCTACCAAGGTGAGGTTTTTCGCTCCTTATACTTCTCGTACAGAGGAACGATGCCTTGTTGTATTGTTCATGGCTCTTTGACAAGAGTATGAGAATTGTTGTGCGTTGATATTGCATCACACTCCTTTACCTTCTATTGGTTTTGTTCTTCATGAGTTGTCACTTCATGTGGAGCATTTTTTGCCCATTAGAATTACTCGTAATTATTAAGAGCTTTTTAAGTGGAGAAATTAAAATATTTGTGAAAAAATAATAAAGCCGTAGGAAAATGTTTTTCCTATTGGAGGAAGCCATGTCAGCAAAGCTTAAAGCTTTAAGAAATTGGACCAGTTTATTTTCAGACATTATGAATTTTTTTAAGGGTTGTGTGGATTGTGGAGTAGAATAACAATTTATGTGTAATGTATTCTTTTTAAATATATGATTGTGGAGAAATTTTTTATAGATAAAAAAATTTATAAATTGATGATATGACACAATTATAAACCTTTTCATAGGTCTATAGTTGGAGATACTCTGAGCATCATCATTTTCGAATTTCGAGATTCTCTGCTTTGATTAAATGAGTTAAACACCTCTCATTGTATCCAAAGAATAAATTTTTTATTTACAACATGTTCAACGTGTCTTGAAATTTATTTTTTGTTTATTCATAAATTATGTGTTAAATATATATTTTTCCACGGATAAAAGGGATTTAGTATTTGTTTATTTGTAAATGTTTGTTGTTGTAGTATTTATACCTTTTACTTTGTTCGTTACAAGAAAGTAACAATAACAAACAATGGAATATCATTTTTAAACATCTAAAAATAGTTATATGACTTTCTTTTAGAAACGAATAAATTACTTTGAAACTAACAATAACCTACAATGGAATATCATTTTTAAACATCTAAAAATTGTGATATGAATTTCTATTACGAATAAAATACTTTGATTAACTCAAATCCTTAAAAGCGTAGAACAATTTTTAATAATGTGAATGCAATAATTCTCATATTTCAATTTTCCCAAACCTTTATTGAGGTCGGTTGACAAAGAGAATTCAGATTCTCAAGTCAAGTTCTATGACATCCACAAAACAGACTTCTTAAAAGAATGTATGTACCTCATCATAGCCAAATAAATGAGAAAGTAAATATAAAGTAAAAACACACCTACCAGTGATACAATAGTGCATGGCAACGCAAATTATATTGCACAGTGTTAACTACTTAATTACAACATATGTGGGATTTTTTTTCATTTAACTTTAGTAAAAGAAATCATTTTTATATGGTGGAATTAACTCGAATGAATTTATTTGTAATGTTTTGAGTTTGATTTGAATAGTTACGTCACATTCGGATCTATGCGATGTCATAAACTGTTATAACATGACAGTGCCGGATCTAGAACGATTATCTAGCGGAGTCCGTAAATATTTAACACATTAAATATTTTTTTTACGGGATCCGAAATATTTTTCTATAGGTAAAATGTTGAGTATTTCTATTTTTAACGGGGTCCGTGGACCCACTATACTAAAGGGTAGATCCGCCCCTGTAACATGATAAAGAGAATCCAGATGCAATAAGATAAACAAATAAGCAATCTAACATAAACAATCACACAGAGGAACAAAAACAAGAAGAACACAGGATTTAAAGTGGTTTCCGGCATTGTGCTGACTACTCCACGGACATAAAGAGTTATTTATTATGCACTGAAATTCAGACGGATTACACACGCTTTACAATTATCAATACATTTGGTATTTATAGGCACATATCACAAAACCCTAGACCTAGCCGACATAACTAAATATTAGCTGATGGACTAAAATACCCTAGATCTGAACTCAGCTCTGCTGACTCCACCAGATGTAACCTGCTGACATTGCCCTGCTGACATTGCTCAGCTGACCTTGCCCCTGCTGACATTGCTCAGCTGACCTTGCCCCTGCTGACATTGTCCCTGCTGAGTACTCTGTTGACTTAGTACTCAGCTAGATCAGATGAGAGGTCAAGTCACTTTTTCTAACAATCTCCACCTTGACTTGAACTCTCGTTCAAACAGATGTATAACCAGATGTATGCATACGGATGCATTCGTCAATGCCGATGTCTTTGCACCATATTCCTCCTCTTTCTTCAGACTTAACAGTTTCACGTGTGATTCCTCCAGATGAGAGTTAACTCCAGATGAGAAACCAAGTTCAGATGAGAACCTCCCAGATTCATATAAGATCCTCTACTGTTAACAGATCCAAACTTGATTGAGTTGAGAACATATGTGATCAACATATTCAAACTTGATCACCAAACAAGATGTGATTACCAGATTCAGATGTAATCACCTCAGATGATCACACTCAGCTGAGCTCTTCAGATTCAACTTTAACCAAACAGATTTGCAGATTCAGATTCAAATTCTGAGCTAACCAGTTGTGAAACCAACAAACTCCAGGTAAGACTTCTCCAGACGAGACTTAACTCCAGATGAGAACTCCACCTCAGGCAAGAATCTCCCAGATCAGATGAGACTCTAATTCAGACGTGTTCACCAGATACTCAGCTGACTTCACTCAGTTGAGGCTTCCAGACACAGATGTAGAACCAGCACAGACTTGTTCAACAGATTCAACAGACACAACCCTGCTGACAGATGGACTCAGCTGACTCTTCACTCAGCCGACTTCCTAGACTTTGAACACTATACTCTACTCAGTTAACCTTCACTCATCTGGTACTAGATCATCAGACCTTCACTCAGCCGACCCCAGATTTTGGTTCCACCAGATTCAACTTTTGATTCTTCAGGTTCAGATGCATAACCAAGTGCCAGATTATCTTTGACTGTTCTCAGTAGAGTTATGCATACTCAACTGAATATGGACCTAAAGCTCCACCTGCTTGCCAACACTTCAGATTCAGATTCAGACTAAATTTGCATTAGGGTCTTTGGAATCACCCTTCTTGAATGTCTTCTTTTCAGGATTTCCATTCCCTTTGCAACTGCTACTAGCAATTAAACCAACAGCCCGATTGTCTGTACCTGTTCCAGCTGCATTATGCCTTAGCTCTTGATTATGGAGAGATGCCCTAACATCCTCCAACAACACTGTGTCTCTCTCAACAATAAAAGACTGCACAAAATTCTCATATGATGGTGGCAGTGATACCCACAAAATTAAAGTTGCATCCTCATCTTCGATCTTAACACCGATACTCCTTAAATCAAGGAATATTGTGTTCAGCTTTTCCAGATGATCTCTGAGAGGCATTCCTTCATGCATCTTTAAACTGAAAAGACGTTGCTTCATCAGCAACTTGTTGGTCAACGACTTTTTCATATACAGACTCTCAAGCTTCATCCACAGCCCTGCTGCTGAATCCTCTTCAGCAACTTCAGTGATAACATCATCAGATAAGCACAACATGATGGTTGAATATGATTTCTCTTCTAGACTGACAGAATCTGCTGAACTGGCATCTCCTTTACCCGATAAAAGAGTCCATAATCCTTGTTGTTTTAACAAGGCCCGTATTTTGATTTGCCACCAACTAAAACTGTTTCTTCCTGTAAATTTGTCGATTTTTACGTTAACTGTAGACATCTTTCTTGCCAAAGATCACAACTTTTATCACAGATTCCTAGCACCGGTGAAGGTCTTGGTGAAGATAAAGGTTGTCCGTACAGATGATTCTCTCAGAAACCAATGCTACGATACCAGTTTGTTATAACAGGATAGAGAGAATCCAGATGCAATAAGATAAACACAGAAGCAATCCAACATAAACAATCACACAGAGGAACAGAAACAAGAAGAACACAAGATTTAACGTGGTTTCCGGCGTTGTGCCGACTACTCCACGGGCAGAAAGAGTTGTTTTATTATGTATTGAAATTCAGACGGATTACACATGCTTTACAATTATCAATACAGTTGGTATTTATAGGCACAGATCACAAAACCCTAGACCTAGACGACATAACTAAATACTAGCTGATTGACTAAAATAACCCAGCTATGAACTCAGCCCAGCTGACTCCACCAGACGGAACCTGCTAACATTGCTCAGCTGACCTTGCCCCTGCTGACATTGCTCATTGCCCCTGCTAAGTACTCTGTTGACTTAGTACTCAGCCAGATCAGATTAGAGGTCAAGTCACTTTTTCTAACATAAACATCAGATGACATTTAACCGGTAGACTTTCTCTTTTTCTCATTTCTTGATGAATCATTCATGTGGTTGT
The DNA here is from genome assembly GCA_026214975.1 of Gentiana macrophylla. Taxonomy (NCBI): domain Eukaryota; kingdom Viridiplantae; phylum Streptophyta; class Magnoliopsida; order Gentianales; family Gentianaceae; genus Gentiana; species Gentiana macrophylla. Next base: position 13,992,510 of record CM047806.1, on the reverse strand, counting down.
ACAAACGCTTTCTCCTTGAGTTCCTTGTGAAGAAAGACACTCTTCACATCAAGTTGAAATATTTCCCAACAGAATTGATCATTCATTGCAAGTATCATCCATATAGTGTCAAGCCTTGCCACTGAAGCAAGTACTTCGATATAATCTATTCCATGGCACTAAGAATAGCCTTTAGCCACCAATCTTGCTTTAAATTTTTCAGCATCTCCTCTTCTATTGAGTTTAGTTTTGAATACCCACTTAACTCCAATAGTTTTGTCTCATTCAAGTAATGTAGTGAGTTACCAAGTTTGATTCTTCTCAATTGCTTCAATTTCTGCTGACATTGATTTTCTCCATTTCTCATCTGTTATAGCTTCATTAAAGGAGATTGGGACCCTTTCAATTTCCATCATTGCACTAAAGTGTTATTCTTCTTCTTCAGATAATCATTCCCTTGTTTCAAAGTCATTCAACCAAGCGGGTGATCATATTCCTTTCTTGTCCCAACCCTCGACTAAGTCTTCATGTGTATCAGGATTTAACTCTATTGTAGGTGATTCTGTTGGACTTGGCTCATTGGGATAAGACTCTAAAATTGATTATGTTGAACCTGAGTTGATTGACACATTTCCATCTTCAATCTCTTCATCTGGCCACTCTAGTATGTCTTGTTTGATTTCTTCCTCAGTTCTACCCAGTCCCAACTTCTCCCCTTTTCAAATACAACATTCTAGTGATAACGATCTTCTTTGAGACTGGATCATACAATCTCCATGCTTTGGACTCATCACTGATTCATGGATAGACACATTTTTTGCTCGTTTCATCCATCTTGATCTTTCTTTGATCCGGAACATGAACATGTGCTTTACATCCAAAAATTCAAAAATAATCCACCATTGGTTTCTTTCCACTCCATGCCTCATCTGAGGTCTTATTTTCAACAGCTGTCATGGGACATTTATTCTGAATATGTACACACCCCATCTGACAGCTTCGGGCCAAAAAATCTTAGGAGCTTGTTCTCACTCAACATAGAACGAACAACATCCATGATTGTTCTGACTTTTCATGTAAGAAATAATCCCAAGTTTTTCGAGTAAAGTCATCAATTAAAGTTTAAATGTACCTTTTACGACTATTAGATGTTGGTTTGCTAGGGCCACATATATCTGAGTGCGCCACCTAATTTTGTTTCGATGCCCTCCACACAATCTTTCTTGGTATAGCTTCTCTACGTTGTTTACCCGTTAAGCAGGTTGTGCATATCTTCTTTGGAGAATTTAGAATAGGTAACCCTTTCATCATTTTCTTATATGAAAGTGCCCTCAATCCTTAATGATATAGATGGACAAATCTATGATGCCACATATGAGTTTCTTTCTATGATGCAACTTCAACTTTGTAAGCACATAGTGTTTTTAGATGCCATAGAGGCTAACAGACAGAACATCATGTTCATGCACAGTTAGTTTGCATAATTACTCCCATTTTAGGATGGAATACGTAGCAAGTCCCATCATGAATCAAAATGGCCAATCCTTTTGCTTGTCCTATGCTCAACAAGTTGTTCTTAAGCTCATGAACATATAACATATCAGATATTACCTGGATTATGCCATTTAATCGTATTCATATATTTCCTTTTGATGCCACTGTCATTCTGCAATCATTTCCCAGTTTCACTGACCGATTGAAATCATCCTCCAAATCTTCTAGTACCATTCTTTGTTCCCAGTCATATGATTACTGCAACCCGAGTCAAGGAACCATGTCTATTCTCTCTTTGGTTGAGTAGGCTCTTCATATGACATCAACAAAAGCTCATCTTCTTCCTCAGATCAGCATAATTTGCCTTTTTGTCCCAATCTGGACACTCATATTGAAAACACTATGGTAGACTAACATGTGCAGGAACAAGATTTTCTGTCTGTTAGCCTCTATGGCATCTAAAAACACTATGTGCTTACAAGGTGAAGTTGGTATCTAAGAACGAAACTGACATGTGGCATTGTAAATTTGGGCATCTAAATCATTAAGGATTGATGACACTTTCATATAAGAAAATGGTGAATGTGTTACATATTCTAAAGTCTCCAAAGAAGATATGCACCACCTGCTTAACGAGTAAACAACATAGAGAGGCTATACCAAGGAGGAGCTTGTGGAGGGCATCGAAACAACTTCAGCTAGTGCACTAAGATATATGTGGCCCTATCAAACCAGCATCTAACAGTGGTAAGATGTACATTTTAACTTTTATTGATGACATTGCTCGAAAAACTTGGTTTTATTTTTGTTTCATCGATTCTTAAATTGCCTTCGATGTCCCTTTATCAAGAATTGTTTCCAGGTTCTCTCTATCGATTGCTTGAAACAAAATGTTTTTTACCTGTAGATCCTTGAGCCTAGCCTCCTCCACTAGCTTTCTTTGTGCTTCTCTCGCCGGCATCCATCGTCCACTAGATTCCACATTCTTGCTTGTAAGAAAGTTCTCCATTGTCATGTACCATCAATCATAATGGCTATCAAACCTAGGAAAACAATTTTTGAACGTATTGTATTTTTATTTCATCAAACTTGAGCTATAAATAGCTCTGTACACAACCGAACAACAACTAACAAAACCATACTTTGTAAGCCTGTAAGTGCGGTGAACGGAAGAAGAAAAAAAAGACTAAATCCATCCTCCCTAAAGAATAGGATATTATTTTTTATTGAACATAATAAGGCATTATTAACATACCCAAAAACTAATTCAAACACAAAATAATTATTTGAGGCCTCTTGAATCAACGGGAAAAAAATCTTTGACGAAAATATACTTCAAATAGTTATATATATATAATAATAATAAAAAAAAACTACTACGAAATGACCAGAAAATAGGTACGAATATATATATCACTTACAAAAGTTGAATCTTATGGAAATTATTTTTTATCCAAATATTACTACCGTAACGAAATGATACAACGAGTATGGTTGGATGTTGTTGACCGGAGTAGCAAATGTTTTTGCTACAGTGCTTTGTTATGATTTGTTGTAGTTTGATTCACTTTGCGACACCCTTACTGTAACGTCCCGTTCCCGGACACCGAGTCTTTATCTGGAAAGAGCGCTCGGCATAAATATTATCAAATAAATTCAATAATATATGTAAGTCTTACGTCATACATCAGAACTAAAACGACACGGAAGATAAAACGACTCGGGAAAACAAAAGATCGAAACATGGTTTTCAATGCTGTAAAACTAAATCCAATAAGGAGAACTAAAACATCCAACATTTAAATCCAAAAGAACTCAAACGGAACTAATCCAAAAGAAAGACAACATTGTTTGAACTTGAATCAACAACATTATTGAAAGAAAACAAAACTAAAGAAACTAAGTCTTCAAGTGCTCCATCTCACGCGTCATCGTCAAAGAACTCATCAACATTAGCAACTTGTTCATCTTCTTTGGGGAAAGAGAAAGACAAACAAAAAGCAACGGGGTAAGTACATAAGTACTTAGTAACGCGTAGAAGATCGTATAACGTCGGTCTCATAAAGAAATAAAAGAAACGCCGTCTTTTATTAATTCATTCCATTATTAGCCCTAGCTAACTATCATATTATGTTCATAGCATAACATGAGGTTCCAAAGGTATCTAGCTTAGCTCAAGTTTGTTACATTATGAATAACAAGGGCACTACGCCTAGTGATAGGATGTAATAGGACAACTGGGTGCAACCTACTTAGAGACACGCTCTAGTGGCCCCGGGAATATCTGAGTCCCGATGGTGTGATGACCGGCAGAGTGCACCAGACGCTTTATCTAGCCAATCGATTGACCGACGTGGGTACAGTCTACTTTGTCTGGTCAGAGAACACATCACGATATTGTACTATGCCTTACCAAGCATTTCATGATGTTTAAGATTATTAATCTACCACATACGTTTGATTAGATGTTTAACTAGCCACCTAAGTTGATTCACATAAAAGGCTCACCTATCAGTCTACTCCCTCTTCTTAAGACCACTAGACTCTAACAAAACCTAGCACATACACATACATCGATAAACCCTGGCTTATAGAAGCACAAGGCAAATCCAAAGCTTTCGACGGTCCCACACTTCATCTTTTTAGGGAATTCATATGGTGCCGGAACTAAACGCATCAAAAGTTAATTCAAGGCTTTGTCACATAAGGTTAAGCAGTAAAGACATGATTATAAAGCCTGAAACCAAGCTGACACGATAAAATAGTGAAAAACGGAATAAACAGGCCAAACGCACGTTTGACACCCTGTGAACGCGCGTTTGCCTTGAACGAACGTTTACTACACCCCAAACGCCCGTTCGTGAAAAAAAGGCCACATCCTGTATCAAATGCCAAACCCTCAAACGCCCGTCCAAAATACCCAAACGCTCGGTTGAGCTACAACGATCGCAAACGCCCGTTTGCCTGGGTTTTTCCTAGAAATCAGCAACCTTCAAAACACGATTTCTAACCCAAACTCCAACTTAAACAGAACATAAACGACGAAAATAAACATACAAATTGCTCTATAACTTTACAACACCTTAATCATACGATAAGAACACCATGTTACCTTAATTTGCGAGCTACTACGATCCACGCTACCAAAGCCTTGAAAAGGTTAAACCTTTAACTTCAAACCTATAAGCGATCAATCCAAAGATGATCATTACGATGTTTATACTCAGAAAAACGCAGCTTAACAATGATGATGAACAAACCCTAATATCAAGAACGATGAGGGAAAAACTTACGTTGACGGATTTAGGGATTGTTGATATCAAAACGATCCTCGTCTCGCGGTGATCCTTTCTCTCTTGAGATGTCTGCGTTTTTTTATCAACGGATTAGTCTAGAGATTCGAAAGCCTCTTCTCTCTTTTTTCTTTCACAACTTGCGCCCCTCAAGATGATTTTTTACGTAAAACAACAACTAGGTTAATTTAGGATTAGTTTTCCTTTTATAATCCCAATTAATAAATTAAATCCTTAAATATAATAACTCCTTTAATTTCCTTCATTTTCTTTAATTCCATTAATTAAGTAACATAATATTCTGATTTTTGCTAAAAGACCGAATTACCCTCTTTAAAAAATCGGGATATTACACTTACTGATATAATATTACGATTCGGTATACTTGTCATTTGTTGTTGTAACACTCTCAAACATATTTTTCTCCGTCTTCCTAACATAGAGGAAACATATTTATGTCACAACAAAATATGTACAACAAATGACACAATAAATTTTTACACCATTGATTTTTATGGGACCTAAATGAATCAATAAGTCCCACATCAAAATCAATGGTGTAAAAGTGTATTATGGCACTTGTTGTATAAATTTTGTCGTGACACTATCACTACTCAACATAAAAATACATGTACAAATACCGGGGCCTGCATGCATGACTCTGACTAAGAGTCAGACTCTGCAGACACGATTTGGACTGAACTCCGAATTAATCGAGTTAGTTGATTTCGGATTCCAAGGGTTTCGGAGGAAAAAAAAGATAAACTTAGAAAAATATGTTTCAATTTAAAAACTTCCTTGAAAATGTGCTCTAAAATTTAAATTGAAAAACTATGTCTGCTTCGGCCCATGAGCGACGCATGAGCAACATAGCGACAAAGGGAACATAGTTTTCGAATATTAACTTTTAAAATATATTTTCTTTTTTTTTTGAAAACCAAATAACTTTCATAGAATTTAAGAGTCTGCAAGAATCGCAGAGAGTACAATTTGAGGGGGTTGGGTACCCCAGTTACAATAACCAGATAAAAAATTAGGGATCGAAAAACCTAATTTAGCAAGCCTATCAGCTGGGATATTACTATTTCGTCTAATCAAATTAAATTTGCAACCACTGAAGAATCTCTTCATCTTCCAAATTCTTGAGACCAAAACACCCATTGTCGTTAGGTCGTCTTCATCAGAGTGAATTCTTGCGATGCAAAGAGAAGAATCGGATTCAAAATTCACATCACCACTCCAGATCCTAGCAGATTCCTTCATACCCAAAAGAATTGCCGAGAGCTCAGCAAATTCCACCGAAGCTACCACACCAAGATCAATAGAAATTGCTGAGATTAAGTCACCGGTGTGATTCCTCATCACTATTCCAGCCGTTCCATGGCCAAGGCGAAATCCGGCATCCGTATTGACTTTCAAGACACCATTTTTAGGTTTAATCCACTGAATTGGGGGCAGTCCCTGGCAATTGGTAAACAAATCAATAGAGGAGGCTCTAGTAAATTCTTCCCAAAAGGTGACAGCTTGTTGAGGGATACGAAGTGACGAAGAAGATCCAGTCTGGAAGATAGTGCTATTTCTCTCAAGCCATGCGAACCAGAGCAATAAGAAGAACAATTCTGCGTTTGGGGTAGACTGAGTAGCAAAGCGAAAACAGAGATCCAAGAAGCAGTCAAAATCGGTGTCCACAACAGAATGGAATTCAGGGTAAGACTTCCACAGTCCTTTGATCCAGTTACATTTGAAAAAACAATGCTTCCAACTTTCAATATCAGTTTTGCAGATCATGCATTTGCCGTCCGAGATATGTCTTCGCAAAAGGTTGGAACCAATCGGGAGTGAATCAGTGGAAAGCCTCCAGACAAAAGCTTTGACTTTAGGCGGTAGTCGGAGTGCCCAGATGTAACTCCAAGATTGCGAATTTGCTTTAGAGGTAGTGCCCTCCCCTTTGCTTTGCATCTGTAGTTGAAGAGACTGTGCTAGCTTATAACCCGATTTAACAGTGTAATGCCCTTTCTTCTCATAGTGCCATATTAATCTATCAACATTGTTCTGTTGGCTAATAGGGATGCTCAAAATAGCATCAACTTCGTGTGGTAGAAAGGTTTGAGTAATCAGAGGTAGGTTTCAATTTCCATTGTTTAGCAGTTGATCAACAGTTTGTAGATCACTGTGAGACCCAAAGGTAGAGACAGAAAATCTGGGCTCCAAGGGTACCCAGGGTTGATTCCAGATGTTGACTGACTTCCCAGTTCCTATAGACCACCGAATTCCTTTAGAAAGTAGATCTCTGCCTGCAAGTAAGCTTCTCCAAAGATAAGAAGGCCTTGAGCCCAACTTGGCCAAAAGGAAGGTTGATTTTTTGTGGTACTTGTAGCGTAGAATCTGGCTAACAAGAGAGAGAGGGTTAGTTACAATCTTCCAGCATTGTTTGGCCAGCAAGGCATGATTAAATTGACCTAGATCCTTGAACCCTAACCCTCCCTGAATCTTTGGTTTACACAGCTTTTCCCAGGAGATCCAAGCCATAGAGTTTCCATTATTACTACTTTTCCCCCACCAGAATCTCCTTATCATGACAATAATCTCATTAAGTAATTTCTTTGGGAGGAGAAAGCATTGCATCATATAGACAGGTATAGCCTGAAGAACAACCTTAATTAAAACCTCTTTCCCAGCAATAGTAAGGTGCATTGCCTTCCATCCATTCAGTTTTTTCCAGATTTTGTCTTTTAGGCACTTAAAAACATCATACCTTGATCTCCCAATCATGAATGGAAGACCAAGATACTTCCCTTTTGAGTTTCCAATAGGAATCTCCAAGGCCTGAATGATATAGGGTTCTTGACAGTGTCATCCAGTTTGTTATTGAAGTAGATATTGGAGCGTATTTTTTTAAGGTTCCCAAAAAAATAAATACAAGTACAAATACTTTACGTGTAACCCAACTAGCAGTAGACATGCACCGTACTTTTAAAGCCGCCATACCAAACCAGCACTTCAACATGTCCACTATTAATAATAACAGAGCTACTTCACAATCATGAGTCGATCGCTTCATCTTAATTCACACTCATCCCTTTCTCCTCCTACGATCCCAATTAATCTTTCTTTCTCAATCACAGTAAGAAATTCACAATTCAACTGTCACTCCCTGTTTTGAAATCAGTGGGCAATCTGTTGCAGATTTACTTTTCTAATTGCTTGAACTTGAAGTTTCCTCAAGTTGGTAGAGGTATTGTGGTTTAGCCCAGAAGCTCAAGATTCGATTTTGATTCTGAAAAAGAAATGGGTCTTTTTTCAAACCTCTATTCTGCATTGATTATGCCCTTTTAGTAAAAGTGTATTCCGATTCCCTAGTGCTGCACAACTTTTGGAAAAGTCGTTCGATTCATCTTTTATTTCTTTCTTTCTCCTCCTTTTAAGTCAGTTTATATCTAAGGTAAAAATTCTGGGATTTGGAGAATAGAAAGTATGGAAACTTTGAATCCTGCTTCATTCTTTGGAAATCCCAACTGGTTTTCACCACAAAAGACTAAAATTTGCAAATGGACTAAAGAGGAAAACAAGAGATTTGAGAGTGCACTTGCCCTGTTTGATGAAAAGACTCCAGATAGATGGTACAGAGTGGCAGCTATGTTGCCAGGAAAATCCGTGTCTGAAGTGATTGATCAGTATGAGGTATTGGTAGCTGATGTTAGCAACATAGAAGCTGGATTGGTCCCTGTTCCTCCTCCTGGTTATCCACCTTCTTTTTCCTTTGATTTGAGTGAAAATCATGGCTATGAAACTTGCAGAAAAAGAGGTAGGAGCTGTGATCAAGAAAGGAAAAAGGGTATTCCTTGGACTGAAGAGGAGCATAGGTATATGAATCTCTAATCCCCCTTTTTGATTTATCTATCTATTCTCTAGTCCCTATTGATTATGTTTTAAATTAGAAACTTAATAATCATCTTGTTTTTACTGCTTAATTAATTACAGGAGATTTTTAATGGGACTTCAAGCACATGGTAAAGGGGACTGGAGAAACATTTCTCGCAATTTCGTTATCACAAAGACACCAACACAAGTAGCTAGCCATGCACAGAAGTATTTTCTGAGACAAATTTCAGGTGGGAAAGACAAGAAAAGGCCAAGCATTCATGACATTACAACAGTTAATCTGATAAGAGGAAAGCCCTTATCATCATCAGATGATCAATGCAAATCTCCTTCATCAGAAAGTTTCAAGAATCCCAAAGGATTGTTATTCGGTTGGAACGAATCCGAATCCGCTGATGATGGGTTTTCGATGGTTTTCGAGTCGAATCAGTGTAATAACGAATCCATGGGATCGTTATTCGGTATTGCAGCAAATAATAATAATTATGCAGCTAATCTCTGTGCTGCTAATTCTAAGTTTTGTTTCCCCTCAGCTAAGTATGTTCATGGATGATGCAGCAGACGGCAGTTATAATTGAAGTGAAAAATGGGGTTAAATTAAACTGCATGTTTAAGTTTTTACTATCTGCAATATGTCAGAGCTTTATGTGAACTCAGTCTGTAAATTTTACATAATGAAGCTTTGAATGGTCAAATCTTTAATGACCTTTCTCTTTTTTCTTATCTTTCTTTTATTTTTTTCCCCTTTTTTTGTTTTAAGGTTGTTAACATTTGAAAATTAAAGGCATTCGTAGCAGAAGCCCTATATGTTGTCATATTCTTAAAATGAAGATAAAAGATAGAGTTTTACTCTCAAAATAAACTTTCCATGTGAGGCATTCTATCCCTATTTATTTTTAGGGATAACAAACAGATCCCTTACTTGTGGGATCTGGCTTATTCACGTCCCTAAATATATTTAATTATTAAAAATTATAGGGATATGGATAGAGATAGGGATAGGGATACTGCTGAAGTGAAATAATAAATATTTAATGTGTATGAATAAGGTTGTGAGGTAGAATATGTATTATTTAATATTATTTGAAATTTTATAGAGATAAGGATACTGCTATAGAGTATTTTGAATTGAGATGTTGTAAAATAATGATATGTATTATTTTATATTATTTTAAGGATAAAAAATGGTGCACCTGATAAGAGTGCCTTAATGATGATATGCTCACAACAAATTCTTTTTTTTTCTTTTTCCCAGCAAATGCTCATAACAATTGACAAATATAAATTGATATAAGACCATTTTTATACCGTAGATCGAGTATAATGCGATTCAAATCAAGAAATGGATTATATATTATGATCAACAATTAAAAATGTATTTATGTGAATAAATACATAATAGTAAGAACACCATCTTAAAGACAACTTGGTTGGTTTCTTCAACTGTTCCCCTAGTAAAATCAACAAGTATATACGCGCTTGTAATTTATTGTTATCGCCTATTTGAAGACAAGTCAATAAAAAGATCATTTTATCAAAAAGAAATCAACAAGTATATATATATAGGGATAGAGAAATATTTATACCACAATAAAATATACACAATCCACTTAAAAAAAGAAAATATGAAGAACAAATGTCGTAACAAACTGGTTAAGATTATGATGTTGAATTTAGTAGTGGAAGAGTTTAAGAGATTAATACAAAAGATGCATTGAAGGAGAACCACATGTATATGGATTAGTAGTAGTGCAAAGGAGGAGGAGGGTGAGTCACAAAGCACAAATGGTGTAAACAGAGAGAATCAGATTGCTAGTTAAGGGCAAGAAAAGGGGCTTTTCAGTCATGTGCAAACATAAATAATTTGACCAAATTGCCCAAGTTGATGAAGCTCCCATCAACATCAACTTTTTTCTCCCAATTCTGAATGTTCATTCCACTAGTCAAAAGCATCTTTTACTATTTATATTGCTTTTATTAACTATGTGTAGGACACAAAACAAGAAGGGGAGAAGTCCATCTTGGCCTTTGCCTTCTGCAATATCTTTCATCTTTCCATCCATGTGTCTTAGCCCAGAGCCTCCATTGTCCCCTCTTTATAGCGTTTTTTTGATAAATATAAATTAATACTTCACTTTGTAAATGTTGTTTACACTTATTATTTTATTAAGAAAAGTCGATATATATATTAAGCTCTTATACTTTAGCTCGCATACCGGTCATTACTTGATGTTGAAAGACACGTTTTTATAGGCGGTGATGATGCAATAAAGTTTAAAGTTGAGATAGTTAGATATCACTAACAACTAGACACTTTCTAAATTTGAAAAATAGACTTATTACTCTTAAAAAAAAGAGATAGTTTAAAGTTGAGATAGTTAGATATCACTAACAACTAGACACTTTCTGGATTTGAAAAGGAGACTTATTACTCTAGAAAAAAAAGAGACTTATCATGATATCCTTAAAGCGGATTTCAATTTTCATTCTTTTATTAAATAAATCGGGATATTTATGTTTAATTAAGGATGATACATTAATTAAGTCATTTTCAGTATTCATATTTCATTGGTTTTAGTCATTTATTTCTCAGTAATAATCAGCTTTGGTGAATATCATTATCTCTTTTGAATAGGTGTCCTAAACCCAATCGGGTCGGACCGGATCCGACCGGGTCGGATTGTTTACCATCCATTTAGTTCATGTAATGACTTTATTATTAATAAAAGCACTTTTGTTATTATATATGTTGTTTTTCTTTATGAACCAATTATGTTATTATAAGTAACGCCCCAGATTAAATCGTGATAGAAAGCCAATGATAGTGATTATGGTTGATAAGATCTGGAATCACTTTAATAGGTTTGATACTTAAATGTCTCTAGTCGTATATACTATCAAACATGACATTGATAGTATGATTAGACTAACACATATTTTTTACTTAAGATAGTTTACTTAAGATAAATCTGATCGTCCTAAACAAAAGTTGAAATCATACACTCTATTTTTTTCTTTCTGAAATAACAAAAAAACAATATTTTTTTATTTAGTGAGACTTGTATCAATTATTTAATGGGTCAATAAAAAGACCAACTCAAATATACAACACATTTTTATATTATTAATATCAATGTGTGACCAATTTATTCTTATGAATTTCATAAATACCAATGATTTATAAGTATGTTGGAACAATCTTGTTGTGAAAGAAAAAATTCTCTTAATAAATTATAGCATATCATAAACAACTAGGTAAAACTATATTTTATCTATTTATTGTAATTTTGGAAGCATAAATCTTTCTAATATTGCATTGAGAAAGTGTGTAAAATGTAACAAATGTCTGTACGGTGGATTCTTTTGTGTTGTCAAGACAACCACCGTTAGATCCTCCACCTTACAAGCACCGTTGGATCTACCCACACCGCACCTCACTTGCCCAAAAACATCCTGTCTTTGCTCTCGTTTAGTGTTGTTAACGAGCTGAGTCGAGTAGCTGATGTTCAAGCTCGAGCTCGTTTATAATCGGGTAGGCTCGACTCGGTTCGTTAACACAAACGAGCCTAAAATCCTATTCAAGCTCTACCGATAAGATAAAAATGTTCGAAATGAAGCTCAAAGACGGTTCCCGATATGATGCTCGCGAACAGGCTCGAACTCAAACTCGGCTCGTTCAATAGTATTTTTTTAAAGGGAATGATTTGTTTATATCCAATATACAACCCAAAATACTCGTTTAATCAAAGATCCACAAAATATTTGTTATTTGTTAAATTATTTATGTGTATATATTCCTTTAAAAAAAATTATGTATATATATGATTTATATTATATATTATATAAGTTCATGAACACTAACGAAATGCGTTACGGCGGCCGTGTCGTTTCGCTTAAGAAACGAACAGAGAACCCGATCGAAATTTCAAATGATAAAGATAAATGAATGAAATTCGACGAGCCTTAAATGTTCGCCGGAAGATTTGTTAGTGAGCGCGCCGATTCGCTTAACAATTCTCTTACTCGTTGTGTGTTCATGTTCCACTAGTTTTCATATTCCATCCATCTTTTGTAGAGAGTTCACCATCTCAAGAACTTGTGAGAGATTTGAATTTGGCTGAGTTGAATTTAGCGGGTACTCTCTGCAATGTTCACCGGATGAGTTTTTTTCTTTTTATTAATATGGGATGTTTCACCCGGAGGAATACGCCGGTGCAATCTTGCCGGAAATAGTCTCTGTATTTCAATCCACGGCCGAAAGTAGGTATCTTTGGTCATACATTTCCACGCTGTTGTATTTATTTTCTCCGCATATCATTGGTATCTTTCCTATTTGTTTTGACACTTTCATTTTCTGTATCTGGTGCTTTAGTGCAGCATCTGTTATTATCCATGTTCACATGCTGGTTTGTAGCCTATTGCTTGGATTATCTTGTTAGATGTGCATATGCTTGTGTGCTTGAATTATCTTCTTTCATCTGCATATTGCTTGGATTATCTTCTTGGATCTGATTTTGTGCTTATTGTCTTGTTAGATTTGCTTGTGTGCTTGAAATATCTTCTTTGATATGCCCATTGCTGGGATTATCTTCATTGATCTGCTTTTGCGCTTAGATTATCTTCTTAGATTTAGACTTATTTTGTGGTACTTAATCTTGTTAAGTATGTAAAATAGGAGTAATTTTCCTGGTTTGATTTGTTCATAGTGCTGACTACGGGTATGATACTGCGATGTCGATTGTTCTCGTCCTGGGTTTGTGAATTATAGTATGGATGAATCCTCTTTATCTACAACAATTTTAGATAGGAGATTCAGATATTTTCACGAGAACCAAAAAGGCTCACCAGATGCTATTGACGTTCACCACATTATTGTTAAAAGGAGTAAAATTAAGAAATCAATTCTCAGATTGTTTGCTCTCCTCCTTTTGTCTAGCTCAATCTGCTTACGGGGCAAGCTGTTGCCGGCTTTATGGAGTTTGGTTCTAGTTGCATTCATATTCAGATTATTTCTACAGAAGCTGGTTGAGAAAGAGTCTATTTTTATTCTGCCAGGATTTGGAATTCAGCTTGAGACCCAATATGGAAGTGGGAGAACCATTCGGCGATTTCTTCATGCTGGGAACATCTTAAAACCTGTTTTGAATGAACGTGTGACACCGGTAACTTGTTATTGGTGTCTGGCCTTGATCATACGCGGTGAAGAAGAAGTCGTGCTTGTTTTTAAGGAGTTGCGGCCCCCAATAAAAATGTTAGTCCCTATCTGGAAGGCTCTCAATGCCGCCATTGACGTTGAAGATTGAACATTGGGATGCTGCCATTGACGTTGAAGATTGAACATTGGGATGCTGAACAGAAAACGCAAACAACTCCTACAAACCAGGGCACTCAGAAACAAACAAAGACCTAGTCAAAACAGACTCCAACAAATATGCAAAGACACAAACAAACTAAACTTTAATCTAATCAAAACAAATCCTTCAAACTCTCCCTTAAGCTAAACTTGGCGTTTCTTCAATTTAGCTTAACTTCATCAACGTTGCACATTCCCATTGATCTTCTGAGATGGAAAAATGTCTATGTCTTCAAAGCCTTAGTCATAATATCTGCTATCTGATGTGTGCTGCCACAATGACTAAGGACAATAGTTCCTTCCATGGATAACTCTCTAAGAAAATGATATCTGACCCGGATGTGTTTACTTCGTCCATGAAATACTGGATTTTTAGACAACTTAATTGGAGAAGTGTTGTCACACAGAATTGTAGTGCACTCTTCATTTTCATGTCCTAATTCATTCAGAATTCTTGTTAACCACATAGCTGTTGGAATAGTGTCCTAAACCCAATCGGGTTGGACCGGATCCGATCGGGTCGGATTATTTCTACTATTTCTTTATGTTTATACATATATTAAATGGCTTTTATATTGTCATATATATGTTCTTTTAAATGACCAATTGTGAATTGTTATATGATAACGTCCTTAGTATTAAACTGTGATAGAGAAACCATGATAGGCGATTATGGTTGATGAGATCTCTAATCACTTTAATAAGTTGGATACTTAAATGTCTCTAGGCTGATGTACTATTAAACAGGACATTGATAGTATAAACAGACTAGCACGTATTAGATGTCTTCTGCCTTTAAGGGCAAGGATAGATCTCGCTCATCGAAGTGTAGAGATACTTGGGTATGACGTGGGCGTGTATTGAGAATGCGACGTTAGGGATCCGTGACCCACTTACACGGATAAGTGTCACACTATGTGACGGTTGTGTAATTATCCTTAAGACCGAGTCTTCATGGCATCACGGTGTGGATTATCATGCTTTGACACTATTGAGGTTTCCCCTATCCACGGGGTGATGATGCGGTAGTGATTGGGTATGATATTGAAGCATGCGGAGTATACATGATTGGTCGTCCGGGAATCGCGTATCCTATGATTGGGATCGAATATCCGAAATGGCCTTCTTATAAGGAATGTCTTACTCTCGTGAATCTTTGCAAAGTGGGAGTAAATGAGTTGCTTCGAGCGAGTTTGATATCCAGATTATAAGATACGGTCGTTGATATTTTGACACTCGACTAACGACCGTATGGATATTATTACAGCGATAGGATTGTAAGTTACACGGTAATCGCTTCACATGAAAGGTAGTAGTCATTGCATTTGACTCTTCCGATGATTGAGGGTCACAGCAGTGTTGCTGTAAGCTATCCCGTGATCGTTAGGCATGAAGGGCATTTTCGTAATTTGCTCCTTGTGTCTACGGCCAACATATTCTAAGTTTCATCGGCCACACACATATGAACATCTAAATGGATTAAAATGTTGTTATAGATGATAACCAAATAAGGAAATTTTATCTCGAACTATAAAGATTATAGTGGTAAATTTATATGGTGGTATTTATTTATTATGAATAAATATAATACAAGATATTAATTATATTGATTAACTAAATATATATATTATATATATATATGTAGCCGAAAAATGTGTGTATGACACACGTGAGTTGCTAAACTAGTTGATCATATTAATTGAATTTGTGCGTATCCATATATGCATGTGGCGCAAGTTCTATTTGTAGACGGGATACATTTGAATCATGCGAATTTAATTAATAAGATTACCATAATATTAATATTAGATATTAATTGATTTTGGAAAAATTGATTTATGGTAATAAGATAAATATTGTCAATATAAGATCTTGACAATATCTTGGAAATATTCAATATAAGATATTGACAATATCCTAGATTTATTTAATATAAGATATTATAATAAATGAGATAAATCAATCTATTATATTCCTTATTTTATTGGGAAAATGTTTTCTTCCTTTCTACTCTATTGGGGCGCCACCTATGAATATAAATAAGATGTGGGTGTCAAGCTCTTTTGTACATCACAATTGCAAGAGCTCATAGTTCTTGTGTAAAATAGAGAGCGTCTTTTGGAGAGTTGAAGAGAGGGGAAAAGGGCCGGTCTAGCAACCGGAGTTTTCCAATAGCAATCCATGATGGGATTCCGGCGGGGTGCTCGTGTGGATTAGCGGTAGAGGCCGAACACTTGGGCGGCTCTATGCAGAACTACTCTCCTTAGACGGTCAAAGCGTCGATCTTATAGATCAACCAAGGTAACCACCGTCTACTATTTGTTTGTTTATTGTTTAAACGAAGTCGATCTTGGGTCGATAGGAAATAAATTTTTGAATTCACTGCTCCCGCATAGATTTCTAACAAAGTGGTATCGAGCGAGAGCTTGAGCTTAAGCAATAAGCATGTTAAATTGCGTAGTTAATTTTATCGCTTAAATCACGTTATTAAAAGATGAAAGATTTTTGATTCGCAAAGTGATACATGAAAAGAAAAAAAAACGAGATCGGGTGGTGCTCGGCCGATCAAGGCGCGGCGGCGGGCGGCGGCGGCGGCAGCGAGGCAACTCTTTGCTCGCAATCGTTGACCGGTCAATCTTTGGCGGATCTCCAAATTTTTGTTTTGTGTATTTTGTGATTCAATATGGTTCATAGTTGTGATTGGTAATTCCTCCTTTGTTTAGTTGTGTCGTATATACAACTAACCAATGGCTCAAATAGTTCGCCATCGGGATGCCATACGACATTAAAATATTAATGGCATTTCCAAACTTTGTTTGGAATAGCGCTGCTTCTTTCCAAATATTTGATTTGGGAAAGCGCTGGCTGCAGCCACTTCCAAAATTTTGATTTTGGAAAGTGGCTGCGCTTAAACCAAAATTATTTGGTCTTTCCAAATATTTGATTTGGAATAAGCCAGCAAAATCTTTTCAAATATTTGATTTGTAAAAGCTTAGCTTGCGCCACTTCCAAAATTTTGATTTTGAAAAGAAAAGTGCGCTGCTAAGCCAAATTTGGTTTAGAAACTGAAGACATCCCTTTCGATTACGAATCAAAATGAAAGAAACAAAAGAGAAATAATTTTAATTTTGATTTATTTTGGAATAGTTCTAATTAATTAAAATTAGAATTAAAATCGGTTTAAAATTAATCGTTAATTTTATTTCGATTAAAATCATTTAATTAATTAAATGTTAATTAGTTAATTGATTGGATAAAATTATTTAATAGATTAAATGTTAATTGATTAATTAAGACGCAAGTAGTTAAATTTTAATCTTATCTTTTTCATAAGATTTTATTGTATGGATTAGATTTAGTAGATATAATATGATTATATGACTTTTACATCGATCGTGACTCGACCGATAGGATATATGTGAATGATTTAATTTTCTGTTTGCTTAAAATTGTCCTAGGCCACATGAAGAACGTGACTCAGTTTATTTTCCCAGTTCATCCCATTCCCGTTAGCTCCTCCCCGCAAAGCGGCGGGTGTACTTATTTTATTAGATAGAATTAAATGTAATGAGAATGGAGCGAGAAGATGAAAGACCAAATAAAGACGAAAAATAAAGATCTCGTGAGAATGGAGCATTAAAGATCCTATTTAGGTTCATTCTGCCCCTAGATTGTGACCCGCGGTTTCGCTCGGTTTGTATTCAAACCGCACTCTGAAAAAAGTCCATGATCATACCCCTACTTTACGCATTTATTTATTTTGTGCTTGTATTTATTTTATATGATACGATAGATGCATGACTAGGCACGATCTAGATAAATGTGTAGGATGTATGTCTATAGAGATATATATATATATATTTTGATGAGACCGTAATTAAAATTAATTAAGTGAATTAATTTACGTAAATACTTCCACAACAAAAATCAAGTCGAAAAATTGTCTCCCAATATTATTGCGACGGTGAAGAGTCTTTGTTCGGATCCAACTGATCGGCCCTCGTCAGGAGTTGACCTACCACGGGTATATCGTCGTTATATGATCGTATGAGATCTCGCGAATATTGGGTTATGACTTGACTAGAGTATTGCGGTGATTGACCCTCGTCAGGACCGTCTTATTCTAGAGGCAAGGGGTTGACTACCACATAAAGATGTGAATTGTCAAAGTGTTGACTAGTCAACCACCAATAGTCACATAGAGATGTGATTGGTAAGAGTTACATACCTTTCGAATTATTCCGGTTGATCGGCCCTCGTCGGGAATCGGGGTAACCAGATGGGATCTTGGCCACCAAAGAATTTTGAAAGATTCTTGAAAGTCAATTGGGAGTAGTTGACTAGTGGGAGCAAAATCATAAATCAAAAGACCATTTTTGATTTTGCGTGTATAAACAACAACACTCTTTTATTTTCATTTTTATGTTGTAGTTTTAGCAAACTTTATATTTATGTTTTATTCTCGACTAGTAAAACCAAATTATGACTGTTAATTTTGAGAAACGTTCTCAAATATGGTTAAGTAATTTTAATCCTTTTAAAATAAGCAATGACATGAGCCATCCCGTTATAGTAGTTAGAGACAAGGAGATTACATAATTGATGCAAAGGTTCGAGACTTTAATTATTAATGAAAGCGAAGCTCATGATATGATTAAATCATTTGAAATAAGTTTCAACGAATTAGTCATATATTGGATACGATCCAAGATGATCATTCAGTCATACGATGACAATTAATTCAAACGTTGGATAAGAATGACCACATCTAATTTTGGAAAGGTTGTTTTCAAAATTGTAAGATTTAAGTATCGACTTAATTCTATCATTGCTTAAAGGTTAATTAAATAGTCAATGTTTTGAAAACGATTCAAAAGGATAAATAAACTATTTAATAAACTTTAGATTTTCTTTATGAAAGGAAATCAAAGACATAGCTCTTGTGATCTTTCTTAAGTCTTATGAAGACTACACTAAGAAACATTTACAAGTGCTTGAAGGGTTAAAATGAAAGTTAGGGCATGTGCTTAAATAGAGTACTTATTGAAGTTTATATTATAGGCAAGTGAGTTGAGATAAATCAATCTAAGTTCAAGTCAACTCTTAGATATATGATATCTTGCGAGTGTGATTAAATTAGAAAGATTAAATACATATATGGAAGGTGAAGCAAACGTTGTAACACTTACCATATTCGGATCTAGTAAATCGATAAAGGAAACTAAATAAATGTTATTATGTTCCGGTTCTTATAAAGAACATGCTTTCAGTTGTTTGTTAGGATTTAGTAGACATATTCAATCATAAAGAATAAATATTATTCCGATAAAGTTGGAAGGTCACTGAATCTAACATACTAGATTGATGTCACTATATAGATGATATAAGTGATGAGATCTCAACTAAATATTTGTATGGCTGTTATCCTTAATATTTGAGTTGTTCTAGACATAGTCTCTCTGGAAAGGAAGCGTGTAACTAAACGTCATTCTGATGATGTTGAACCATATGATTATGAATGATGTGGGTAATGCGTATCTTATCTAAAGATGACTAAAATACCCTTTTATGAAAAGGGTTGTAAAATCTAGAAAAATTGTCTAAAGCCTAAACATACCGATGTTTGTTGGCTTGTGACAATTAATGCCACAAATAGTTGTTTTTAGTCTCTACGACTATTTTTAGAAATAGTCAAGTGTACTCAATGAAGTGCATAATTCGGAAAGCCCTAAAAAGTTTGAGCTAGTAATGCGAATATGAGATTGATTTAGCTACTTAGGAATTAATCTTCAATTGGATTGAAGTAATTAATACTGAAGGGTGTTTAAGTCGTCTGGTGCGAATAAGATTCTCCTTGAAGGATACCATCTTTGGGATACGCAACTTAGATTGTGTTCCCAAAATGGAAACAACACTTTATATGATAAATGTGTGGCGCAAGCCATCTAAGTATCCCTTACCGCTTTCGGGATAAGTGCCTTTATACTTAACCGAGTTCAAGAATAAAGGTTGAATAAATTCCATATTAGATATGGAAGGGGATAATGTCGAACCTATCTTAACCGATGATTTGAAGTTGTCATAGGTAGAATTAAAAAGGCTTGGAGCCGAATACGACATATGCAACTTTGTGGAATGTCTTAGCTAGCACGCTAGATATTATTTACTTATCCATGATGAGCAAATGTTTGTCTCCAAACATGTCAGTTTTCTAGAGGAAGTGTTTCTTCCAAAAGAAACAGTGGGAGTAGGTTAAGATCTCAAAGGTAGTTTGAGAACCATAAAGAGATATTCAACCATAGGAACGTGAGCAGACGCCACATAGAAATGAGGTGTAAAACACTGCTCAGTGCACACAAAAGTTCTGTAAGTCTGTGGATAACCTCAAGCCTGAAAAGGCTGCCGGTATGTTCATCTTGAAGAATGAATATCTCACGACTTATGAAGGAATGTTTGAAAGGCAAGATTGAGAGATATGGCTAAGAGCCATAATATCTGAATTAAATTCCATAAGTGACAACCAGGTTGTGAACCTAGTCTGTCTTACCTGGAGGGAATGTCCTTGTAAGGCTGAGCCCAGTTCTATTCAGACTATGCTTGTTATAACTTCGTATCATGGCTATATGATAGTGTTGAAGACGTTGGGTAGAAAGCTCGATGTTCATAGACGATGACATGATATGTAAGCCCACGATATCTATTTATGGACTCAAACAAGTTTCTCTAGATGATTTCTTTGTTAGATAATCAAAGGAGTTTGATTTAATCAAAAGAAGGATATGCCCCATGTGCAATATGGATAGTGGGAGTGTGTTACGATTTTCGAGTAAGGTATTGGATATCTCTCTCGAGAATTGTCACCCCATGTCACAGTCAATTAATGTTTGGTAGTTCAAGGTTTTTTAACGAAAGCACTTGGATTAGCAGTTCTTATTTTTAGAAATAAGAATCTATAGTGATAGATTAAACTGCTATTAGATTATAGTTTACCTATATAGATGTGATGCTAAAAGAAGTTTAGCATAGATCGCGACAGGAGATACTGCTAGGCGGTGTTTTCAAGATCTATCTATGTTAGGACGTTCGTCCTAAAGATAAGGTGAAAGATGATGCTTATGGAAGGTTTCCTTCGCTACTGCGATAGGAACCATCTTATAGGTGATGCCGGATGTTCATAGTCCATGAGGAGTCATGAGAAAGTATGAAAGTAAATCTGGTGGATATCGAGAATATCCTGAAACAAGTTAAGGAAAGTTTCCTAGTTTATTGAAACTTGGAATTAAATAAACGTAGATATCTGGGCACGTATATCCCGAGTCTTATGAGGCGAGTGGGAGCTACATGCTGGTTTGCAATACTTTGAATAAGTGATACAAAGAGTGGAAATGTTCTTAGCAATGGGTCATCAGAAATTCTACAACTAGGCCAAAATACGTAGTGCCTTAGAGGCACAAATGGAGCATTACATGGATCTAGAAGGTTCATTCCTGAACCTTATACGGTTCTTCCACCTTTTCTATATAGCTGATATAGTAAGTGGATTCATTGCTTGAAGCAAGGACCAGGGTCTCGTCAGAGATTCGTGTGTGTGTTGAGGCGGTTCCTTTGACTTGATCATATGGAACGTGATATGAAGATAGTTTGAGTCCCACTGATAGCGATCCGTTTATGGCTAGGGCTGGTTGCGAGTATTGCATGAGATTCTTGTGTTTCAACTTGGTCTTGTGTGTGCTAGTGATTGGTTTTAGGCCAAGTGGGAGATTGTTGGAATAGTGTCCTAAACCCAATCGGGTTGGACCGGATCCGATCGGGTCGGATCATTTCTACTATTTCTTTATGTTTATACATATATTAAATGGCTTTTATGTTGTCATATATATGTTCTTTTAAAGGACCAATTGTGAATTGTTATATGATAACGCCCTTAGTATTAAATCGTGATAGAGAAACCATGATAGACGATTATGGTTGATGAGATCTCTAATCA
The DNA here is from genome assembly GCA_026214975.1 of Gentiana macrophylla. Lineage (NCBI taxonomy): Eukaryota > Viridiplantae > Streptophyta > Magnoliopsida > Gentianales > Gentianaceae > Gentiana > Gentiana macrophylla. Next base: position 13,970,522 of record CM047806.1, on the reverse strand, counting down.
CTTTAATAAGTTTGATACTTAAATGTCTCTCAGGTGATGTACTATTAAACAGGCATTGATAGTATAAAACAGACTAGCACGTGATTAGATGTCTTCTGCCTTTAAGGGTAGGGATAGATCTCGCTCTATCGAAGTGTAGAGACACTTGGACCGTGCGTGGACGTGTATTAGAGAAATGCGTGCGTTAGGGATCGACCACTTACACGGATAAGTGTCACACTATGTGACGGTTGTGTAATTATCCTTAAGACCGAGTCTTCATGGCATCACGGTGTGGATTGTCATGCTTTGACACTATTGAGGTTTCCTATCCACGGGTCGATCATGCGGTAGTGATTGGGTATGATATTGAAGCACGCGGAGTATACATGATTGGTCGTCCGGGAATCGCGTATCCTATGATCGGGATCGAATATCCGAAATGGCCTTCTTATAAGGAATGTCTTACTCTCGTGAATCTTTGCAAAGTGGGAGTAAATGAGTTACTTCGAGAGAGCTTGATATCCAGATTATAAGATACGGTCGTTGATGTTTTGACACTCGACTAACGAATCGTATGAATATTATTACAAATGATAGATTGTAAGTTACACGTAATCGCTTCACATGAAAGGTAGTAGTCATTGCATTTGACTCTTCCGATGATTGGGGGTCACGGTGTGTTGCTAGACGGTATCCCGTGATCGTTAGGCATGAAGGGCATTTTCGTAATTTGCTCATTGTGTCTACGGCCAACATATTCGAAGCCTGTCGGGTCACACACATATGAACATCTAAATGGATTAAAATGTGGTTATAGATGATAACTAAATAAGGAAAATTTATCTCGAGACTATAAAGGTTATAGTGGTAAATTAATATGGTGGTATTTATTTATTATGAATAAATATAATACAAGATATTAATTATATTGATTAACTAAATATATATATATTATATATATATGTAGCCGAAAAATGTGTGTATGACACACGTGAGTTGCTAAACTTGTTGATCATATTAATTGAATTTGTGCGTATCCATATATGCATGTGGCGCAAGTTCTATTTGTATTGGATACATTTGAATTGTGCAATTTAATTAATAAGATTACCATAATATTAATATTAGATATTAATTGATTTTGGAAAAATTGATTTATAGTAATAAGATAAATATTGTCAATATAAGATCTTGACAATATCTTGGAAATATTCAATATAAGATTGACAATATCCTAGATTTATTTAATATAACATATTATAATAAATGAGATAAATCAATCTATTATATTTTCCTTATTTTATTGGGAAAATGTTTTCTTCCTTTCTACTCTATTGGGGCGCCACCTATGACTATAAATAAGATGTGGGTGTCAAGCTCTTTTGTACATCACAATTGCAAGAGCTCATAGTTCTTGTGTAAAATAGAGAGCATCTTTTGGAGAGTTGAAGAGAGGGGAAAAGGGTCGGTCTAGCAACCGGAGTTTTCCAATAGCAATCCATGATGGGATTCCGGCGGGGTGCTCGTGTGGATTAGCGGTAGAGGCCGAACACTTGGGCGGCTCTATGCAGAACTACTCTCCTTAGACGGTCAAAACGTCGATCTTATAGATCAACCAAGGTAACCACCGTCTACTACTTGTTTGTTTATTGCTTAAACGAAGTCGATCTTGGGTCGATAGGAAATAAATTTTTGAATTCCGCTGCGTTCCCGCGTAGATTTCCTAACTATAGCTTGACAGGCACATGCTGCAGCAGCAACATATTCAGCTTCCGTTGTAGATAAAGTAGCAATATGTTGCTTCTTTGAGCTCCGTGATATAGCTCTAGAACCCAACAAAAACACATAGCCACTTGTACATTTACCTTCTTCAAGATCACCTGCATAGTCACTGTCTGTGTATGCCAGCAACATATTTTCCGCTCCATTCTCGTAGTATATTCCATAGCCTATGCTTCCTTTAAGATACCTTAAAGCCCTCTTGGCCACTTGCATATGCAGTTCTGTCGGACTTGCCATGAATCTGCTCAACAGACTTGTCACAAACATAAGATCAGGTCTTGTAGAAGTTAAATACATCAAGCTTCCAACCAATTTCTTAAAATACGTTTCATCAACTTTTGTACCATATTTATCCTTGTCTATTTTGGTTCCTGGAGTGATTGGAGTGCTCACCTCTTTGCTGTCAGTCATGCCAAATCTCTTCAAGATTTCAAGAGCATATCTCTGTTGATGAATGAAAATGCCTTTAGTTCCTTGAATCACCTCAATGCCAAGGAAATAACTCATGCTCCCCATGTCCGTCATGTCAAATTCCAACATCATACTTTTCTTAAAACTTTCCAGGAACGAGGTGTTGTCACCTGTGAATATTAAATCATCAACATAAATACTCACAATGACAGTGTTCCCTTTCTCATTTTGTTTAGTGAACAATGTTTGTTCACTTGGACATTTCTGAAAACCATCTTTGATGAAGTAGGCTTCAATTTTGCTATACCATGCCCTAGGGGCCTGTTTAAGACCGTATAAATCTTTGTGCAGTTGATAGACCATGTGTTCCTTGCCTTTTATCACATATCCTTCAGGTTGTTCAATGTAAACTTTCTCAGTCAGTTCTCCATAAAAGAAGGCTGACTTTACATCTAGTTGATAAATATTCCACTTCCTTTGAGCAGCTGTTGCTATGATGGCTCTAATGTTGTCAAACCGTGCCACAGGAGCAAAAACTTCATCATAATCAATTCCATACCTCTGGGAGTATCCCTTTGCCACCAACCGAGCTTTGTGCTTAACCACATTCCCTTGCTCATCCTTTTTGGTTTTGTAGATCCATTTTACTCCTATTTTCTTAGCTCCTTTTGGTAGCTCAATTAGTTCCCGGGTTTGGTTCTTTTCAATTGCTTCTATCTCATTCTTCATAGCTTGCTTCCATTTCTCTTCCTTCTCTGCATCTCTATACAACATATGATCTGATGGTTCCTGCTCTTGGACCATGTAAGCCTGCATATTGAAGAAAACATCTTCATCCAGGTTTTCACCAGTTATATAATCCCCCAACCAGCGAGGAGCTCTTCTTTCTCTCCCTTGAACACCACCAGAATGTTGATTTGGTGAATCAACAGCTTGAATATGCTCAACATTGTCTTCACCACTTTCACTGTCACTGTCAAGTTCCATATCAATGTCAAAACCTGCATCATCATGTGCCATTTGTTCATCCCCTTGCTCATTATCATCACTGCTGTAGTCATCATCTTCCCAGATCAAATCAGCATTGATTTGATCATTGTAACTTTGTTCCAAACCCAGCTCTTGTCTTCCTCCAAAACAACATCTTTGCTAACAATTATTTTCTTTGTTTCTAGATCATATAACCTGTAGGCCTTTGATTCATTACTTACCCCAAACATAATACATGGAAAACTCTTATCATCAAGTTTACTCCTCTTTGCCTCTGGAATATGAACATGAGCTACACATCCCCAAACTTTAAGATGATGAACTGAGGGTTTCACCCCACTCCAAGCTTCTTGGGGAGTCCTATTCTTCACAGCAATCGTAGGACATCTATTAAGAAGATAGAAAGTCCAAGAAACAAATTTTCAGCCAAAATGTCTTTGGAACTTTTTTTTGCAACAAGCATACATCTAACCATGTTCATGATACCTGTTTTCTTCCTTTCGCCACTCCATTTTGATGTGGAGTGTAAGCAGCAGTGAGTTGACTCTTGATCCCTTGATCTTCACAGAATTGTATAAATTCATTTGAAGTGAATTCTCCTCCTCGATCAGTTCGTAAACATTTTATGGATGCTTCTGTTTCTTTCTCAGTGAGAGTTTTGAACCTTTTGAAGCATTCAAAAGCTTCTGATTTCTCTGCCAAAAGGTAAAACCAGGCTTTACGGCTAAAATCATCAATGAAGCATAGAACATACCTCTTTCCAGTGGTGGACATAGGCTCTATGGGTCCACATATATCAGCATGAACAAGTTCCAAAGCCTTACTAGCCCTCCATTTACTCTTATTTGGAATGGGATTTCTGTGTTGTTTTCCCGTGCAACAGTCTGAGCAGAAAACCATGGATTCTTCTAGCTTTGGTAGTCCTTCTACCATAGCTTTGTCATGAAGAAGTTTCAGCCCTTTGTGGTTCAAGTGTCCATACCTTTGGTGCCATAGGTATGAGTCTTCCTCTTTGTTGGTGAGAAGACATTCCTCGTGGATTGATTTTTGGTAGACCTCTCCTTCATTATATAGAATAAACATCCTATTCGTAGTAACTTTGGTATGAGCAATGAGACCTTTGGTTGGATGATGATGCAGCACTTTCCACCTTGAAAGAGTATAGCCAACCCTTTTCTTGTAGTTGACCAATACTTAACAAAGTTGTTTCTCAACTGAATATAGTAAACATCTTTGATGACAAAGGATCTCGCCATTGTATGTGAGTTTGACATCTCATTTGCCTATGACATCCATCTTGCTGTTATTTCCACATTTCACAGTGTGTGCTACAGATTCAATGTTGCCTGAGAACATGTTTATGTCACCACACATGTGATTTGAGCACCCTGAATCAAGAAACCAGCTTTCAATCTTCCTTGTAGTACCCTCTTCGGTGTATGCCATTAGAAGTAATTCCTCTTCTTCTTCTTGTTGAATGTAGTTTGCCTCCTTATTCCATTGTGGACATTCATACTGAAAATGTCCAAGATTATGACACTTGTAGCATTCCACTGTCTCCTTTGAGAAATTTTTCTTCCTCTTCCCCTTCCTCTTCCTCTTCCTCTACCTCTAGAGGAGGTTCTTCCACCCATTCTTCCTCCTCCTTCCCCTCTACCCCTGCCTTCTTCCACCTTGAGAGCCTGCTCACTTTCCTTGGTGGTTCTCTTGAACTTTTGTTCATGAACAACAAGGCTACTTTGGAGTTCATCAATTGACTTGGAGGAGGTATCCTTGGATTCCTCAATAGAAATCACCACATATGTGAATTTTGCTGTTAAGGTGCGGAGAATCTTTTCAATCACCTTACAATCGATGCCTTTCTTCACCATTGCTACGCATCTTGTTTGCAACAGACATGACCCTCACAAAATACTCTATGATTGATTCCTCTGTCTTCATTTCAAGGATCTCAAAATCTCTTCTTAATGCATTGAGAAGAGATTTCTTTACCCGTGCATTTCCTTCAAATTTCGATTTTAGGGATTCCCACACGATTTTGGACGTTTTCCTGTCCAAAATCTGTTCAAACACAATACGATCAGTAGCTCTGAATAAGTAATGTTTCACCTTATGATCTTGAATTTGGGCCGCCTCCAACTGCTTCTGTTGTTCGGCATTCAAGGTTCCGGTGGACTCTGCAATCCCAGTTTCGATCATCCCCCATAATCCCTTCGATCGAAGAAGGTTTTCTATAAGCTCGCTCCAATGATCATAGTGAAGCCCATCAAAATAGGGAATCTTGCTCATTCCCTTATCCTCACTCATTTTGAAAAGTATTTTGCTATTTCTTTAGAACCTTTCTCTGATACCACTTTGTAGTGACGAGAGACTCAAAGTTCATACTTTATTCATATCCAACTTGGCTATAAATAGCCTACAGAAAAACACTTCAAACGTGCACGAATGTGCTAAACAGAAAACGCAAACAACTCCTGCAAACCAGGGCACTCAGAAACAAACAAAGACCTAGTCAAAACAGACTCCAACAAATATGCAAAGACACAAACAAACTAAACTTTAATCTAATCAAAACAAATCCTTCACACTGGACGCTCCCAAAGGGGTCTCAGTTCTCTATATCAAATCATGCTGGTGAAAAGATTGTAAGGCTTGATGATGTAGAGAGTCTATAGAATAAAGAAAGATAAACACTAAACTGTGCCGGACGGTCACCGGAATCTCAGTTAGCAACCATTTTAATGGAACCAAAGGTTTGGAATATTACAAAGCTGATGTTTCTCATGCAATTTATGGCATATATGCCCAGCTAACCTACCAAACATTAACACACAAAAGACTAAAGAAAAGCCCATTAGATATAAGAAGCCCATGACCCAATAGAAAATTAAAGGCCCATGATCCCTGCATCACTTAAATGTGATTTTGATATCTCTCATTTTTATAATGACAAATTTGAACACATGGTTCTCTATGATGTTAGTAAGAAACTGAATATTCGCAATCATGGAGAAATTTCTACCTCCCTATTTGCGACATATTTGCATGTGCAAAACAAGGAAGTTAAGAGCTTATTTAAGAGTTATTCGATGTGAGGAGAGCTGAATAAAGAAGCCAGATGCGTGAAATATCTGGGCCACACGCTTCACGCCACGTATGTAATTCCTATTGAGGATGAAACTGTGTGGTCCAGATATTGCCACGTATGCAGCTCTCTATTGAAGCCTCCCTGCATCAGAATAACCCCTTATTTCGTGCATTTCTGAAGACGTATTTAATGGCCTTGACCGGAAAGAAAGGAAGGGAGTATGGGGCAAAGGATTAAGCCCTTTGAAGTGAATTGAGTGTTTATTTGCTATTTCTGCCAAGATTACTAGGGGTGAACAAAAATTCTAAAAACCAAACCAACCGGCTGAACCAAATTGAACCAAACCGGAAATGTATAAACCATGGTTTTTCGGTCGGTTTTCATATAACTTAAAACCAAACCGTTGAATACAATTTGGTTCCAATTTAAGAAAATAAAAACCGTTTAAAACCGGACCAAACCGGATGATATATATACACACACAAACACACACACACACACTCACACACACGCGCACACACACACACCTACATCTAATACTTTAAAACATCTATACGCTTTTTATTATCTATCTCAATCTATATTTACTTTTTACGAGTAATATAGTGTTGCTACATAGTTAATTTCATATCCTACATATTCCAATTTTGTTGATCATTTCACAGAATTGTCTTCAGTCCTTTGAAAGAATCTTGAGTACATTTCGGTTCACAACTCACCACTGCTAACTCGCTCTTCTCTTTATACTTGCTCAACACCAATATTTGAAATATGTGGATGCTCATTTGAATGACTTACTTCTCTCAATGATATTGATGAACTTCATTATGGATATTTGTCGATGCTGATTTGTATGACTTACTTCTCTTAATGATATTGATGAACTGCAAAATGTATATTTTTTTTATTATCTGGATAAATGCATTTATAAACCTTAGTTTTATATACGATTGTCTTTGATTTGCTTATAATTAGGTTATGTTGGACAATAACATTGTACAAATAATCAATATCAGTGTTTTGGAGATCATAAAATCATGAATATTTTCTTACTAAATAAAGTTCTCAAATCAGATCACATGTTTATTCATTTGATATATATGTGTGTGTGTGTGTATGTATCTATCTTCCATTTGTCTCTCCTTACTTATGAAATAAATCTATTCCTCTTTCTTCCTAATCTTACTCAAAATACTATTTTGTGTTATGCATTTTGAGATTTATGTATGTCATTTAATAATATAGTTGTTTGTTCATTAATAGTAGTTTTTTAAGTTGATGATTCATTGATGATCGAATTGAAACGAGTAAGATAAGAACCATGTGAAAACCGTAATAAACCGGAACCAAAGTCGAACCAAACCTGACCGAATAACATGGTTTACGCCTTCAAACTGTTTAGTTTGGTTTCAAAATTTGAAATCAGATAAAATGGTTCTCTTTTAAAAATGATAAAACCTACTTAACCTACCATACTGCTTCACCCTAAAAGATTACCAGAATAAAGCCTGTCAAACATTGTCCATTTAATTATAAAATTGTGTTTCATTTCCTTTTTCCAAAGCTTTTGTGATGAAATGGGTTCATGTTTAGTAGCATTACTTGTTTTCTCACTGGAAAACATGAGGTTCCATCTGTATATATATGGTGTCTTCTTTGCGTAGTGCCAAATATATATATATATATATATATATATATATATATATATTGAAGAAATCTTATCTGATGCAAAATAAGAAAGTATGAAGCTTTAGAAAAGAAAAAAAAATGAAGGAAGTACAAACATAATATAAACAGCTTGTGGTAACATTTGTGCATTGAATACATTGGTGAAATTAATTTTAGTTTTATTACATCTCAGAACAGCCATCACCCCTAAAGGTATAATAATCCCTTTTAAAGCCAGCAATCTGTTTTTTCACTTCACGTTCTAACCTAGGACAACCTTGGACGCCATGTCCAAGTCCACCACAGTGTATGCAAGCATTACTACTAATACTAGTAGTATCATCATCATTCAATTCTTGAAGAAACATAGGTACTTTTTGTTTCGCCTTTACCAAAAAATGCTTCAAATCAACAAGTGTAGTAGTTGGAACTTGAGTAATGTTGACGAATGTGGTTGCTAATCCTCTTCTTCCACGTCTTCCGGTACGTCCAATCCTGTGCACGTAATCTTCGATGTCATCAGGCATATCGTAATTGATTACATGTTGTATAGGACAATCAGAGAAATCCAAACCTTTTGAACCAACATCTGTGGCAACCAAAACATCTGCCTTTTTTTCTTGGAAAGATTTAATGGCATGAATTCTTTCTTCTTGATCTTTATCTCCATGAAGCCCGACGGCGTGTACCCCTTTTATTATAAGATACTCATGAACATGATCCACAACAACTTTACTTTTACAAAAGACAATCACAGGGGGTGAAGTTTTTCCTCAGGATTCAAGAAGGTGAATGTCTTTTGATGAGCTCTGTTTCACATACTCAACTTGCTGAATTATATTTGTTCTTCCTCCTTGTGCTTTTCCATCACCAACACTAACAACCACAGGTTTCACAAGTGCTCTTGCAGCGAAAACCCGAGTCCTTTCCGGCATTGTTGCAGAAAACAAAACGGTTTGGCGTTGTTGTTGGTCCTCCTTAAAATGATCAAAAACGTCTTTGATCTCGTCTTGAAAACGTTGATCAACTAATCGGTCCGCTTCGTCCAATGTCAAGTACCTGCAATTATCAAGATTCAATCTTTTCTTACAAAGCAAGTCCTTTAATCTCCCTGGTGTAGCAACCACTATATGGACCCCTTTCTTCTTCACATCTTCCAACTCAGACTTGATATCCATTCCACCAGTACAGAGTAGTGACCTTAATTTCGGGTACCCGGATAAGGATTGAAGGATGAATTCGACCTCGAAAAAGATCTGTCTAGCAAGCTCTCTTGAAGGAGAGATGATTAAACAAAAAGGGCCTTCACCAGGACCAATAGGCATCATGATTTCTTCCTGTAAAGCCACCATAACAAGAGGCAAAACAAACACTAATGTCTTACCCGACCCGGTTGGAGCAATACCAATCATGTCTCTTCCAGACAAAACAACAGGCAGGCCTTGAATCTGTATAGGGCTGGGTTTAATCACCCCCTTTTCTTTTAGCTTCCTTAAAATTGGTTGAGGAAACATCATGTCCTTAAAATTGTCGACTGGTTGAGGAACGTCTTCACCGTCAGCTATTATGAATTTTTTTCCCCTTATTTTATCAATTGCTTCTTTTGAGATTAATCTCCTTGGTTTCCACCCTGTTGGTAAGGGTTCTGTGTAGGTAATCCCTTTAGCCAATTCACGGACGGATTTCAATGTGTAAGTCGGTTCTATCATCATCGCCGCCCAGCACCACCACCACCACCGATTATTACTACTTGTAACAGAATTGAATTTAACCGTGTTCAGTACAGATTACAGAGCCGATGAGCTTGTCTATTGTAATTATGTATGTATGTATGTGTTCAAATCCAGTACACTAGTCTACGATTCTATGCTTAGGAAAACAAATATATAGTCTGTCTGATTGATTCCTTGTGCGGCAAGGAAATAACCTAGTCATAATATCCCATAATGAGCTGGTTTTTTTTTTTTTAAATATTTTTTTATAGGGTAAAATACCAATTTATTATGCTTTCCATAATTACATTGGAAGGTAGAGAGGAACTCCGATCATAAACCGTGCTTACTACAGTAAACTCTCGATAAATAAATATCCGATAAATTAATATCCTCACTAAGATAATAATTTCTTCCACTCCCGACTTGGGCATGTGTACTAAAGGTAATAATTTCGCTAAATGCATTAAGTAATAAAAAGAAATTGAATACAGTAAAGGCTAATAAAAATATAAAATAATAAATACATAAATCGAGTTAGAAAAAATTATATATTAAACTTACATATTTTCGACATTTCACTTCATATTTTCTGAAAATATGCATCTAGAGTAACTTGTTTCTTCTTAGTGGCTAAACCAAATTCGATCCCTCATACACAACTTCAGTAATATTTTGTTCACGCCAGTAGCAGTAGTTACTGTAAAGGTGATAATTGCTTGAAAGGCTTTTTCGATTAAACATTGGGTAAAACCGAACTGTCGTCCGGTTCAGGATCATTCTCATCATCATTAGACGTATTCATCACATCTTGAATAATTTCATCAGCTAGATGTAATTATTTCTTTGTAAAGTAATAAATATTAATTTATCGATAAATTAATAAATTATTCATTTATCGATAAACAAATAAACTCGTTAAAGTAATAATTTTGACAGTCCCAAAGGTATGCATTTATCGAGCCATCAGAATTTCAAGCCTTCTTTTCCGCTATGGAATGGGCAGTAAAATTACCTGATAGCTTAACAATAAGTGATTGAAGCGGTGATAATCGCCAACAAAAAACGACCACAACATTGACACAACACATTTTAGGGTCATTAATATGATGTGAGACCAATTGAATCATATTGGTTCCAAATAATTATTGGTTTAAAAGTCTCATTATGGCATTTGTTGTGCACATTTTGTAAATTAAGTAAACGCTTCTCAAAGTGATTTTAGCAATAGAAGAACAACTTAAAAGATGACAATCTTCAAAAATACTTCCTAGATCCGGTTTAGTGTGCACATGATTTGAGTCGTGAGTTTTCATAAAACTCATACCCAATCTTTTATGTTGCGAGTTATAAAATTTAAAATCATATTCAACCTAATTCAAAGTTCAATCCATATGCGGTTTTGTTAAATGCAGGTTGGGTGTGGATTAACATGACAATAGGTTTTAATGCTTTGCCTCTTAGTGTTGAATAATTGATTCGTAATTTTTCTTCAGTTGTTTAATTATTGGAAGAAGAAAATATTCAACATTTAAAACCAAGAGAATAAATGCATATAGCATAATTATATCAACATCGAAGAAAATTTTAAACTTTGTTTATTTATGAATTGGTGTTTTTGATATCGAAAAAAATGGCTAAAAATGGTAATTCATTTTGTAAATTTGTAGTCATTTTACTTTCTTAGATCGTCGTTTTTACCGCATTTAAAAATATGTTATAATGTTTTGTTTAAATATCTTGAAAGTTGAAAAATTAAAAAATCATTCAATTTCAATTGTCTAGTAATTTTAGTTTGTCAATATATATATATCGTATATTAGGAGTACTTATTAAAAGTACATCCTTTGGACGACCATTTTTTCTTCTTGTGGAATTAATTTTTTTTTTTTGTGGTGCTACTTACAATTTTGTCTTTTGGTGGATTTTATATTTTATATATATATATATATTTTTTTTCGTATATTAAATCTACACATCCAAACCGTCTATTTCGTTAAGGAAAACTAGGGGTGGCATCGGGTTGGGGCCGGCCAGTAACCTCCTACATTTAAACCCGTCCGATAAGATTCGGGATTCAATTTTTCTTCCTCGAACCCGTCTGATTAGCGTCGGGTCCGACGGTCGGAATGAATGCCTCGAACACATGATGTTAAAAATATTCATGTTAATATAAAAAAATGACAACAATTATTTGATCAAAACAATAGTTTAAAAGTGGGGCGGAGAAATGAGTTCACGGCGACAGAAATGACAATGCTGCGCTTTGTGAGGAAGAAACACTCTAATATTATAGAAAGACAAATTGGGTCTAAGGGATCCAAGATAGAAAATGACCTTCAGCACATATTTTCCAATGGCCAACTGCTACGATGTTATGGCGCCTAAAACATTGGCATTCAACAATTGCAGCAGAAAACTATTCCCTTTGGTGCCTAATATTACCTGCTCTTGGTTTTCTATTCCCATTAGTGAATAAACCACTATTTTTGTAAGCTCAGAATAATTTTAGGTGCTCTGTTTTCTTCATAAATTTAGGGTATCTTGAAATTTGGTAGGATGTCGATTGGGAGTTTTGTTTCTGTTTGATGTGCAGAGTATGCATTCTTGAGAAAATCTGTCTGTCCCCTTCTAGGATGCAGTTTTGGTTACTTATATGCATTGTAAGATGATTGTTGTGTTCTATTACCATTAGTGGATATACCCCTTTCTTGTATTTCTAAAATAATTTTAAGTACTCTGTCTTCTGGAAAAACAGGCTTTTGGATGTAATGATCGAAAAACAGGCTTTTGGAATGTACATTATGCCTACAAGAGTAGTGTACATAAAGCACAGGGTAACGTATATAACGTAAGACACGTAAAACACAACCGTAAAGCATAGACTCATAAAAGTTCAAATAAGAGTTAGGCCTACTGCAAGTGCGGCACTTGATACGCCTCTAGTATATATATATATATATATATATATATATATATATATATATATATATATATATATGTATATATATATATATGTTGAATGGTTTTATGGTGCAAATATGGAAATTGGGTTCAAATATGTTTTATGGTACAACTCATACTCAACCATGAAATGGGGGTCAAAATATACCAAAACCATAATCAACCGAAATCTATTTTTAACATGAAGAATGAGTTGAAGTTAGGTTAAAGTAGGTCGGATTGGGTCGGGTTGTGATTTTTTATTCACCCCTAGGTGGAATGGTCTCAAGAGCACCCCAAATTTTGAAAACAAAATATTTCTATCATCGTATTAATATTAATGTTAATATTAATAAGTAATGTGTCTTTTCTATAGCTAAATGTCTATCTATCTTGGTGGTTTTAGAACAAACCTTCTTTAGTCTAATCGTAGGTTGTAGGTTCAAATCCTCTTATCAAAAAAAAAATTGTTAGAATTTTTTTTTAAACTTTTGTTTCACAATCATTGAGTCACCTTTAAAAATGAATTTTATTTAGCTTTTATGGTTTATATATATATATATATATATATATATATATATATATATATATATATATATATATATATATATATATATATATATATATATATATATATATATATACTCTCTCCAGATTACACATAATATAAAGTTTTTAAACTTTTTTTTTTGTCTCCAAATATAAGTCATTCTCACATTCCAATACAATATTAAATGCTTTGTTTCACTTTCACGTTAAACAATCAAGAATATTATTAATTAGCTTCTCGAAAACAATACAATATTTCATATTGAAATATTAAAAGAACTTTATTTATTAGGTTTTCTTAAACTATGTGAATATAAAACGCTTTATATCATGATATTGTGGGATGGATATATATATATATATATATATATATATATATATATATATATATATATGTCGGCTACGACATATGTTGAGTTTAAGGCCGTACTGATTTAATTGGATTTTTAGTTGAAGTTGTTTTTTTTTCCTTCAAAAACATACTTATCGCGCTTTTAACATCCAGTAATACAAAATTCAATTTATTGATAAATTTCAAAATATACATACAAAGTAGTCTTTTGAGCCAAGTAAAAAATTTATTGGGACCTTTTGTTAGATATTTTTTCATAAATATTTTTATAATCTCTTGCATACAAGTTGCCGAATGAAATAATGTTCGCGACGAAGCGGGTTCGACTCGCCCGTCGGTCGCATATGGTCGTCGAAGGGTAGCGCTAACTCATTGGGGTTTGAGGGCAACGCCTCAAACCTAAACCAATACATGCATCGCTTCACGGGCGGAGAGTAAAAATTGGGCCTTTATAAAAAAAAAAAAAAAAAAAAGTTAACATATTATATTAGGTTGGACGGATTAAATCTACATAGATTTTTTTTTCTTTTTAAAACATGTATCAGTTGGCTTCTCCCGACACACTGCTGCTTTTAAGATCATGCCCTCTCTCAGCCTATAGGCCGGCCCTGTATTATATATATATATATTTCCTCAGATATATATATATATATATATATATATATATATATATATATATATATATATATATATATATATATATATCCGCCACTGGTTTTCGGTCTCTGATGTAAACTTTTGTGTCACAATCATTGAGTCAACTTAAAAACTCCATTGAAATAACCCCATTCACAAGCTTCAGACAACTATTCGGGTGTTCAAGTAAATTCAACAGTACCCCACCAGAATTCTGGAAGTTGGAGCCCCAATTCTTGCAGTACTAATCTGCAAAGTCTGAAAGGGTTAAGTGCTAGGGCGTGTGTGGTGGCGTCGTTGAACTTCAAAGAGCCTTTCATCTGTGACATGTACAAAGGCTGGTCGGATAAAGTTAGAATATGTTGGGCTAAGCATATGCTAAGGGAAAGTATCAAGGAAGCTAATAAGAATGAGCGCGTGCCAGGTGAGGAGCGAGATGATGGCGGGACGATGATAGCGGGGACGATGATGAAGAGGAAGAGAGCTTTGATGAAGAGGAAGGGGACTTTGACGATTAAACGGACGACGACGACGACGACGACGACGATGATGATGATGATGATGGGGGACGATGGTGATGATTTCCCACTAAGTATTTGTTTCATTTGAAATATTGTTCAAGTATTTTCCTAAGTTTGTACGGTGTTTTTTTAAGGTCAGTACGATGTTTTTAAGCTTTTTACTTGTTAGAAATCTATTTGCATCTTAATCACTTTGTTGGTAATTTGTAATTTTAGCATGTGCCTCTTTGCTGTTAACGTATGTTTTAGGCTGCCAATTTTTTATTTTTCATTTTTATATTACTAGCAAAATGCACGTGCGTTGCACGTGTTGGTTAAATTTATATATTTAAATGAAAATTTAACAACGTAATTTAACATATACATTGTTAAGTATGTGTTTAATTTATAAAATAATAGTATAATGAATAATGATAACTTTGTATAAGTTGGTTGTTTTAATGTAAATTCAATTGTAGAATAAACACCAATATAAACAAAATCTAAACAACATATTGTGGGACTTTTGATGTGGGTATGACCCGACATCACATATGTGGCACCTAATGTGCTACATCAAATCCTCTTACCATATGGGCCATAGAAGTTCAGCTCATTCTAAGGGCTCATACTCTAGATAACTTTGATGAATATGTCACAGTCCGATATGCAATGCCTCCTAACCCTCGTTCTAGCGATATGGTGCAGGATCACCTCGGTCTTGAACTCTCGGTTTAGGGCAAATCATCATCGCCAACTTCGGGTTTCTAAGATGAGTAATTAGGTCATTTAGCTGACTATATATGTCACAATAATGGCTCCATGATTCCGGCTACTTTATGGCATGAAGCCATGAATTGTAAGCCGTCCCACAGGTTCTCGCTATACTTTGTTGTTCAAGATTAAGTCTTTCTTCTATAGACAATTCATCACGAATTTCTCTTTGTAAATTTTCTACAATGTTGTTGTAGTCTTCTTGTATACTTGACAAGTTGTAAGATGTCAAGTCTTTACACATGCTTTCCAGAATATAATTTATGGATTCCAATGTTTTGGCAAAAATTGATTCGACTGACTTTGTACGATATCTCTTGAAATCTTCCTACATTGGTTCTCAATATGTATCTCATAGTTGTCGAATGTTGTTGGTTGGCAGTTAACTAATAGAGCTGCAAACAATCTTCTCAATTCATTAGGCATTTGAAAGGCAATGTCTTCATTTAAGCATTCCGAGATGCTATGGTCGGATTCTAACAAACCTCTTTTCTTTGCAGCTTTTTTGAAACTAGTGTAATTGTTGTTGTTTAGCTTTAGTAAATCTTCAAATGATGTTGTTCCTCTAACATGATTAAGTACCGATCTAAGATAATACCTTTCTCCTTCTGATGGATTTACACCATTTAATACAGCCAATCACAACTTTTTGTTTCCTCTTTGATCCAATATTTTTGTGTGCTCTTCCATACGAAAAATTCCTGAATTTCATTTGATCGACACAGGGTGAAGAATTCTGCCAGTATTGTTTTTGAGGCATTTCCGTATCGTATGAGATCTTCAAGATTCTGATTCTTCCAATATGAAATACAAATTTTTCTGGGTAGATGAAGTTGAAGACAAATAACCAGTGGTTGTATTGTCGTTTAAAGGAACATTGGGATCATTTCGTTCTATCCAAATTGCAGCAACTTGTTCTACTGGAGGTGAATCGTACACTCTATGATCTAACTTCACATCTTTTGCAATTTGAATATATAAATCCTCTAGGGAACTATACTCTTTCAACTTTTTTAAAAAATTAGCATAAGGATTTCTATCTAAAAGTTTCATCAACTGTTCTAAAATTACTTCCTTTAAATTTGAATCCGAAAATTCACTCATGCGATTTTGAACTTCATTTTGAGTGTCATAGAAATATAGTTGAAAGTACATTGGTGTGTTATGTTCTAGGACAATACTTGGTGGATTGTGATAAATTTGTCCTTGAACTCAAAACAAGTATACTCCACGTCTACCAGATGCCAAATCCTTGTCTATTTTGCCTCCAAAAGATGTAAATGAACACATATTGTTGTATGCTCGGATATTTTTTCGAAATTCTTTACATGATTCTAGTTGTGAAATTAATAAAACATATAATGCATCAGGGACATATTTGTGGATTATTTTATCTCTACATTATCGTAGCAAAATGTAGAAGATTCAAACTCAAATCCTTTACAAGGTTATGATTGACATAAAATTTTATTTTTTACAAATGATTTGATAATTTTGTCTCATAAGTGGTCTCACTATTCAAAAAGAAGTTGATCGAGTAATGAAATTTCTAGTTGGTCAAAGCATTGTCGATAAAAATAGCATCATATAAGTTACCTTCAGAGTTCATTATCCTAATCTGAACATTGAGGAAGTATGGTTGATCATTTTTTTTTATTGGTCCTGTAATTGTTAGATGCATGATGTTGAAATTCAACAACATATGCACCGCTAGAAATCTTGAGTCTGAATGTGTAATATTGACATAGTTACAAAAAAAATTAAATCATAACTGGATTTAGCTATAAGAAAGTTACTCGCACGTTTTTCACATGAATCAACAAACTATTTTAATTGACTAAAATTTGAACATATACTTTTTACAACATGAAAATTTACAAGAAAATAACAATATATGTGGTCAAAATGTCGATTTATGAATGTATGATTGAATTTTATCAGTATAGTAAAAAAAACAAGGAGAAACACCAAATCATATCTCAACCTCCATCCCTTATGCCTACCCATCTTACTCATACCTACCTCTACCCCTCACCCACAACCCATCCTTATGACATACACTCTTACATCACCCATTATGACTCATGTTTTACACTAAACATGTTTTACACATGCCAATAGCGAGGGTGGGCTTCGTTTTGAGATTTAACATTCATATCATTCTGACCCAAAGTGAGTCAGAAATTGTATAATATTCAGACCATGTTCCAGGCCAATAACATTATGTTTTCCGGACCACCGCTTTGAAATTTGAATAAAAGACATTGTTATGTATGCTTGGGAAACAATACAGACCACTTTACAGGCCGAAAAATTATATTTTCCGCACCTATTTCAAGTCAGGATATAACCACGGCGCTATGAAAATTTCGAAAACGTATTGGACCATTTTAGAGGCCGAACATGTAATGTTTTTCTGACGACGTTCGGGTCAGAATAAGTTAAATTGTTCTGACCTAATTTGGGTAGGTATAATCTTATTCCAAGTCAGAAAATATCCAAAGCGCTATGAAATTTTCGGAAACGTATCAGACCATTTTAGAGGCCGAACTGTAATTTTTCCTAACCACGTTTGGGTCATAATGAACTAAATTGTTCTGACCATATTTGGGTAGGTATAATGTTTCACATTCTGACCGAATTCCGGTCAGAATGTAGGCGCGTAAATGAAAAAAAAATTAAGGGTAAATTTGGAAATTAATTACTGTGCAATAAGACAAATGGCTGTGTGAAAAGACATTTCCTTTTTAAAAATTGACATTTGAGCCGGAATCCTACTTTGATTTTTAAAAATAATGTTTATAAACTTTATTATGATGTGCCGTTCTTGATTCTCGACCCGTGTCCCAGAATTCTTGCAACCGCTCCTGTGGGTAGGGTAAGTGGGTGTGAATAGTGGGTTTGGATAGGTGAGCGTGTGTTAGGGGTGTCAATTTTCATCGAGGTAGACATACATGTATGTAAAAAAATTACAATTCATGCCAATTTGTTTGTTTTATCTTTCGTAATTTTTTTGCTCTTTTGAAAACAAATTCATTTTTGTATGCTGAATATTTGCATGACCTTTGGTATGAGCAAGAATTGTTTTTGCCGGGAACAATGGAGTAGTTTATGACTCCTTTTTTTATGAATTATTGTATGAAACTTTCATGAGTAAAAAATTTTGTTGGGAAGGATGGAGTATTTATAATTTTTTATTACTATTTTTTTTTTCTGTTTCACTTTCGGTTTTTATTTTTCTTTCACTAAAAATTTAGTTTCCTACATATGAATGTGAAGAGAGTTTGAGAATGTGATAAACACAAGAGTAAACTTCAACTTAGTTTATTCATTGATATGAGAGGTGTATAAATAGATACAATTGAGAGAGACTAGCAAGCTAGCTTGGGCGGCCACTTGAGTATGTAGATGTGGGCGGCAAGCATGCAAAAGTAAAAGTAAAAGCTATGTCTATGACATAAAGTAAACTAGAGTTTGACATAGTAATTGTTTATATGTATCACAATTAATATGTCTATAACATAAAGTAAACTAGAGTTTGACATATTAATTGTTTATATGTATCACAATTAATATGTCTTTTACAATTAAATAAAGTGTACAAAATATCCTCAGACGAACTCCACGAGGTCAGCTGGGCACCTCTTTGAACTTCAGCATCTATTTTGAAGTAATCTTTGTAATATTTCCACACCCCTCAAATCGGGTCAGATATGTTGATGCAAACAAGTTTGCTACTAAGTCTGCTAAACATAAGAGGTGGAATAGCCTTGGTAAGAATATCGATTTCGATCTGCTTGAGGAACATACTGGAGTTGAATAATCTTGGCATCAATCTTTTCCTTGAAAGTGTCACAATGTCCACATGCTTGGTTTTATCATGATGGATGTGATCTTCACCATGCATAAGGTCAATTATTATCACAAAGCAGAGTGTGATAGGTTGTTTGAGAGGGTCTTGAAGTTCGGTCGGACTTTTTAGCCATAGAGCTTCACAAATGCCAAGTACAAGTGCCCTGAGTTCAAACTTCAAGATCGCTTCTTGACACAGAGGTTGTTTCTTGCTTCTCCAAGTAACCAGGTTCCCCATACATATGAGCAATAGCTTGTGGTAGATCGTCATCAATGTGACATCCAAATTGATCAAAGATCGGTGTAGACCTTGATTGATCTATCAAGTAGACTTGGTGATGTGCAGGCCTTGGCCGAGGAGTGGACTTTAAATTTCTCAAGATCCTATTCACAAAGATCCCAATGTTGCTCAAGAGGCGGTGCATGAACCGACCGACTGCACTAACCCCATATGCAATATCGGGCCTTGTGTGAGAAAGGTAGATGAGTTTACCTACAAGCCTTTGATATTGTTCTTTTAAACGACAATGAATGTCACCATGCAATGAGGTGTTACTTGGGGTCTACCTGGGATACAACAGTTTGCATCCCAAAGATGCCGCTTTCCTTCATGAGATCCAATACATACTTCCTTTGAGAGACGAAATGCCTTTGGTGTTTCTAGCCACTTCCATACCAAGAAAGTACTTGAGGTAGCCTGGATCCTTAACTTGGAACACCTTTGCCAAGAGAGTCTTTAAATTTTGAATCTCAAGAGAGTCATCTCCAAGAAGGATGATATCATCCACATATACAATAAGAATAGACCTTCTCTCGGTTGGTTGTCTTGATGAACATAGTGTGATCCGAGTTGCATTGATGATATCCAGCGGCTTTGACCACAAGAGTAAGTTTCCCAAACCAGGCTCTTGGGATTGCTTCAGGCCATATAGAGATTTTCCGAGTTTGCATACCTTGCCCTGAGAGTGAGGATTGACAAAACCAGGAGGTACATTCATATAGACTTCCTCGGTGAGATCACCATTGAGAAAAGCATTTTTGATATCCAATTGGTGTAGAGGCCATCCAGGGCTGGGACAATTAGAGAGATCGAACCACGACGGATTGAGTTTTGCCACTGGTGCAAAAGTTTCCTTATAGTCAATACCATAAGTTTGAGTGAATCCCTTGCTACCAATCTGGCTTTGTACTTGTCAATTGTACCATCAAGATTGTATTTGATAGTGAATAACCATCTGCATTAACTCGTCTTTTTGCCTTTTGGAAGAGTTGTGAGATCCCAAGTATGATTATCCAGGAGGCGCTATCTCTCTGTTTTAACAAAGCTGACCTTCCACTTATCATTTTGAAGAGCCTCACGAATATTTTTAGGAATAGAGTGAGAGTCCAAGTCCCGTGTAAACATGGCAAAGACAGAGACAACCGATCATAAGATAAATAAGTATGAATAGAGTGATCAGTGCAAGATCTCTTTCCCTTTCTGAGAGCAATAGGCCTATCATCAATGTCGCCAGATCTTTGGGGATCCGTAGAATCTTTGAGTGTCGATGAGTTCGTGGTCCGCAGCTCGGGTCGAGAGTATCGTGTTCGATGAGTATCGGTATGGGGGTTTCTTTGAGGATCAAGAGAGTGAGTATCGCAATCTGGCCGAGGGTTAAGAGTTTGCTGAGGGAAAGGGTTTAGGTCAATTTCAATTAGGTTTCCATCGGTGATGGCCTCAGTGGACTTGCTTGGTAGGGAGTCCTTTCAAAAAAAATTACATCCATAGAATTGTAAAATCTCTTTCGTAGAAGAGATTAACACTTGTAGCCTTTCTGCCCTTTGCATATCCTAAGAAAATGCACTTGTGAGCCTTGGGATCAAGTTTGCTTCATGTTGGGCATGGATATAGACAAACACAAGACAACCAAAGATTTTTGGAGGTAATCGGGAAATAAGATGGGGCGAGAGTGTGTGTTCGATGGGGTTTTGATTGGAGTTTTGAAGCCTAGTACCCTGCTGGGAAGTCTGTTGATTAAGTATGTGGAGGTCAATATAGCTTCACCCCTCATATATTTTGGAACATTAGTGGTAAACATGATAGACCTAGCCATTTCTAGCGGATGCTGTTTCTTTCTCTCAAAGAACCCCATTTTGTTTGAGGAGTTTCAACACTGCCTCTTGATATGGACAATCCTTTTATCCATCAAGAAATTACTTGAGATGAGACTCATAATATTCAAGGGCATTGTCGGTCTTCAAAATTTTGATCTTAGTGTCAAACCGAGTGGAGACCATGTTGTAAAATTCTTGAAAGATGGATCCAACTTGATTTATCCTTCATTAAAAATAACCAAGTGGTTCTCGTGTGGTCATCTATGAAGGTAACAAACCACCTCTTCCTGTTATACTTTTTACTCTTGAGGGTCCCCATACATCACTGTGAATTAAGGTGAATGGTGTGGAAGGTAAGTGAGGTAATTTTGCATACACAGATTTGGTGAGTTTGGCAAATTGACAAATATCACATTGAAGATCATTCAAATTACAACCTTTAAACAATTCAGGATCTATAGACTTTAAATAACTAAAACTGGGATGTCCTAGTCTATAATGCCATAACATGATATTGTCTAGGTTTTGAGTGCAGTCATTGAGGCGGTTCGATCTTGATCTTCTCATCTTGTGAGGTTGACCACAAACAATCTGAGCAAGGTTTAGCAGTCCCAATCAACGCCTTTGAGGAATGATCTGGAATGTGCACTCGATTCTCATTAAAAACAATATCCATTTCAAATCTTTAGTAAGTTTATTGTGAGATATGAGATTGCAATCTAATTTTGGAACAAATAGGACATCCTGCAGCATATCTTATTAGTAAGTCTGCGACTTACCAAAACCTTTTGCACTAGAAATAGATCCATCAAAGCCAGCCTTAATATTGTGAATTTGGGGACATGGCATAAGTTGAGTAATGAGATTTTTATTACCACCATATGGGATGAGGCCCCAGAGTCAACAATCCAGGTTTCATTACTAATAGATGAGTAGAATTTACCTGTACTGGCATGAGAGGCTATGTCAGTAGAGTGACTACCTCCCTTTTGTTGAGTTAGGAAGGCTTTGAATGCACAGCAGTTTGTGCATTCAACCTCGTGTCATCTTCTTCCTCACTTATGTATGCGCTCGACTTTCCTTGGCGGTCTTGAGGTCTTGGAGGAGTTAGGCTTGCCATGTAATTTCCAAAGAAGTGTCCTTGGTGTGATTTGTGCGTTTGCAGTGGTCACGAAACGCCTTCCCGCTTTATCAAGAGGCTTCCCATGTAAGCTTCAGTAGGGTTCCCGACGATCGGCGGTGGCAATCTCGGTAGGGTTGTCGGCGGGGAGTTCAAGATAGCATCACTTTCCTCCTCGCTTTCCTCATGTTTGACCTCAAGAAACATGGATTTGAGATTTGGGAGAGGTTTAGTAGCTAGAATTCTACCTCTAACATCATCAAGAGTAGGATTCAATCCAGTGAGGAACTTGAATACTCTCTTCTTTTCTATGATGTCTTTATATGAAGCGACATCCTTGACATCATTCCAGTGTGAGTTTCCAACATATCTAGGTGTTGCCATGCCTTAGATAGTTGATTGAAATATTGAGTTCTGCACATATCTCCTTGTCTCATAGCTTTTGAATCTGAGCTTGAGTTCATGGACTTTAGATGTATTGTCCTTTTTGAGTAAAGGTCTCGGCATTATCCTGATTTCCTTAGCGATGTCATACATCATGAAGTTCTCATCGATCTCTTTTGTCATAGACCTCGTGAGGATGGTCATGACTTGGTTATTTTCTGTGTCCCATGCTTCAAACTTGGGGTCGATTTAAGCGAGGGCGGTGTTTGGAACCAGATGATATCCCATCTTGCCCTGGCCGGAGATATACATTTTCATAGACCTTGACCATAGCAAGTAATTGTTACCATTAAGTTTATGATTTGTAAAAGAAGAGTGTTCGATTATCCCAAATCTGTTGAGGCACCATGAGTCTACCGAGGAAGATGAAACTTCGAGATAATGTTGACATTTTTCGAAAAGGAACCGAGTTTTGCAAAATGGATTTTAGAACTCATGAGGCTCCGATACCATGAAGAGAGTTTGAGAATGTGATAAACACAAGAGTAAACTTCAACTTACTTTATTCATTGATATGAGAGGTGTATAAATAGATACAATTGAGAGAGACTAGCAAGCTAGCTTTGGCGGCCACTTGAGTATGTAGATGTGGGCGGCAAGCATGCAAAAGTAAAAGTAAAAGCTATGTCTATGACATAAAGTAAACTAGAGTTTGACATATTAATTGTTTATATGTATCACAATTAATATGTCTATGACATAAAGTAAACTAGAGTTTGACATATTAATTGTTTATATGTATCACAATTAATATGTCTTTTACAATTAAATAAAGTGTACAAAATATCCTGTCATTTAACTCCCGAGGTCTTTGGGCACCTACTTTGAACTTCTCAATCTATTTGAAGTAATCTTTTAATATTTCCACAGAATGGTCTTTCTTAATATTGATCTTTATCCTCTCCTTTGTATTATTATTATTATTATTATTATTATTATTATTATTATTATTATGGCTAATTATTTAAAAGGACTGATTTTCAAATTATTAGGGGTAATAGGACACTCCGAAATCTTATTTAGTTATAAGGACATTCTAATTTCAAGTGGATAAAGAGGAAGAAGGAAAAAAAAAAAAAAAAAAAAAAAAAAAAAAAGGAAGAAGGGAAAAAAAAAGCGCTAAAGAAAAATAATAATAATAAAAAAAAATAATAATAAATGAGTGAACGTTGGGTTGAGCAGTGAGCACTCATATTTTTTATTTTTTAATTTTTTTTTAAAATTCACCATATTCTAAATGTCATATATTTTGATCTAAAACTCGGATCATCATAATTTTTTCACTAAAATTCATATTTTTAAATCTTCTTTATTTTAAAATCAAATTTGATATTTTTCCGAATAAATTTCATAAAATCAATTTTTTCTTCATAAAAATCGACGTGACGTATTGATCACCGCTATGCATTGACCACCTACCGGATGCATTGGCCACCGGGATCCATTAACCACCCGATGCATTCACCGCCGCGATTCATTGGCTACCATGATGTATTGACCGCCGCGATCCATTGGCAACCTTGATAAGTGATATCTCATTGTAGCGATTTATGCAATGACGTCTCATTGTAGCGATTTATGCAGTGACTTCTTATTGTAGCGATCTATGCAGTGAGCCAGTGATGTCTTATTGTATCGAATTATGCACTGACGTGTTATCGTAACGATTTATGCAGTGACGTTTTATTGTAACAATTTATGCATACCTTTGGTTGTAAAAATATTCATTTAAACAAAAAAAAAACAAAAAAATACAGTTATTTAACAAAGTTATCGAAAATTTAAACCAACACTAATCAAATAAACCAACATCAATCAAATATTTAAAGATAACAAAGAAATAAAGTTACTTTACAAAGTTATCAAATGTGTATCAAGTTGTATATGCGGTGACATCAATATCATTGCATCAGTTATCTAATTGTAAATACAGTCATCAATGTCACTGCTTCAGACATCAATGTATCTGCAAAAGTCGTGCTTCAGACATCAATGTCACTGCAAAAGTCGTCAATGTCCCTGCATCAGACATCAATGTCACTGCATAAGTCGTCAATGTCACTGCATAAGTCGTCACAACTGCATCAGTCAGCTCTGCTCTTGTTTTGCATTTCTCCAAGTGTGGAGCTTTTAATATGGATAGAAGTACAAGTTTGGTGAAACTACAAAGCTCTTCAGTATGACTCTTGAAATGGCCACACGTTTGTGCCTTCCTGATAATTGGATTCATTGTGGAATCCCTCAATTCTTTAACACGATCTTGAATGTTTAGCTTAATGTCCCTGCATCATTCATCAATGTCACTGCATAAGTCATCAATGTCACTGCTTCAGAAATCAATGTCACTGCATAAGTCATCAATGTCACGGCTTCAGACATCAATGTCACTGCATCTTAAAAATAAAAATTAAAAAATAAAAATTCAATGTCACCAGCGTTTGTTTTTTTTTTCTCCAGCGTTTTTTTTTTCCCCCTTCATTTTTCTTCTTTATCCACTTGAAATTAGAATGTCCTTATAACTAAATAAGTTTCCTTCTTAAAATTAGAATGTCCTTATAACTAAATAAGATTTCGGAGTGTCCTAAATGATCATTAATTCTCTAACGACGGCCTTATAACTAATTTGCACTTATTATTATTATTATTATTATTATTATTATTATTATTATTATTATTACTACGGACTTTCTTAATGTTGATTTTTATCCTTTCCTTTGCAGTATTATTAAGGAGAATTATATTTTTCATGGTGAACATTTTTTTTAGGAAACGATCATTTTATTATTATTATTATTATTATTATTATTATTATTATTATTATTATTATTATTATTATTATTATTATTATTTCTTTCACAGACCCCGATAGAGATTACACGGTATATTATATGGATTGTTTTTTTTGTCCAGCAAAAAATCCATCAATATACACGGTATATTATACCTTTTTTAACGATCCTGGATTGCCTGCACAATCATCGGTTGACGTTCAATATCATACATTTGATCGGACATCATCTTTCAATGAGTGTGGAAACACCGTACTTCATCCTGGTAAAATATGGATTACACGGTCTATTATATGTGGCACGATCTTATTCACAGATCCCGAATGATATTGTCTAACTATAGATTGTTTTCCTAAAAATAATAATAAAACAAACTACGGAATTTATTATTTTATTTTAATATCCTAGTTGTGGATTGTTTGATTTGATTTTTTTTTTCACGGTAGTTTTTTTTCTCTAACTTTGGATTGTTTTTTGAAATTCATATCCTAGTTATGGATATTAACTTTTTGTCAAAAAAAAATTTATGGATTGGTTTTTAATATATTTTCACGGTAGTAATAGTAATTTAGCTAAGTATGGTTTTTTTTGTTTTTTTATTTGAATTTTGTTGTTTATCCTAATATATAAATTTTTTTTGTGGGTAATTAGGGATAAGGACACAATCTGGAATATTTTAAGTATCAGATCAGCTACATATTTTTTTATAGGGAGAAGGACAACTGCATAATTTTTATAGCGAGAATGACAAACAGTGAATCCCGAAAATCAGTGAATCTCCCCAGTGAATCTCGAAATTAGTGAATTTCGATAGTGAATCCCGAAAATTAGTGACTTTCAACAATGAAATATGAAAATTAGTGAATTTCGACATTGAATTTCGGCAGTGAATTTAAACAGTGAATTTTGACAGTGGATAAATAGTTTTGTCCTTTATGCAAAAGTTTCAAAAGACTGTCCTACTCAATTGATGAAATATTTCTGTTATTCTCCATCATTCCCCCTTTTTTTTGGGACTGTCTTTCACACAAAACATGTTTTACACATTCCAAGGCGAGAGTGGCTTCGTTTTGACATTTAACACACATATCATTCTGACCCTAAAAGAGTCAGAAATTGTATATTATTCGAGGCCGTGTTACAAGCGAAAACATTATGTTTTCCGGACCAATTTTTTTATAGGGAGAAGAACAATCGCATAATTTTATAAGCGAGAATGACAAATAAAGAATCCTCGAAAATCGGTGAATTTAACGGTGAATCCCTAAAATCGGTGAATTTCGACAATGAAATTTGAAAATTAGTGAATTTAAATGATAAGAAATTTCAAAGATGAATTTCAACAATGAATTTGAACAAAAGTGAATTTATTGACAATGGATAAATAGTTTGTCCTTTATGCAAAAATTTCAAAAGATCGTCTTCTACTCAATTGATGAAATATTTCGCTATTCTCCCTCATTCCCCTTTTTTACGGATTTGTCTTTCACACAAAACATGTTTTACACATTCCAAGCGAGTGGGCCGTTTTGACATTTAACACACATATCATTCTCGATTCTAAAAGAGTAAGAAATTGTATATTATTCAGACCATGTTATGCTCGAAACATTATGTTTCCGAGACTCAATTTTTGGTCCGAATAAAGAAACATTATTATGTGACGCTGAAAACAATACTGAGACCGTTTCTGGTGCCGAAAAATAACGTTTTCGCTCTATTTCAAGTCGGAATATGACCACGGCGCTATGAAAATTTCGAAAACGTATCGGACCATTTTAGAGGCCGAACATGTAATGTTGTCCTAACCACGTTCAGGTCAGAATAAGCTAAATTATTCTGACCACATTTGAGTAGGTATAAGCCTATCTCAAGTTAGAATATAAAAACGTCGCCTATAAAAATATCGAAAACGTATCGGACCATTTTAAAGGCCAAACATGTAATGTTTTCATAACCACGTTTGGGTCAGAATAAACTATATTGTTCTGACCACATTTGGGTAGGTACAATGTTTCACATTCTGACCGAACTCCGGCCAGAATGTAGGCGCGTGTGAAAAAAAAATTAAGGGCAAAACTGGAAAGTAATTGTTGTGCAATAAGACAAATAGCTGTGTGAAAAAACATTTTTTTTCCCACGGTAGTTTTTTTTTTTCTCTAACTTTGGATTGTTTTTAGAAATTCATATCCTAGTTATGGATATTAACTTTTTGTTAAAAAAAAAAATAATGGACTGTTTTTTTTATATATTTTCACGGTAGTAATAGTAATTTGGCTAAGTATGTTTTTTTTTATATTTAATTTTTGTTGTTTATCCTAATATTATTATTATTATTACTATTATTATTATTATTATTTTTTAGGGGAAACACTTTTGAGGGGAAACACATTGGCTCTTTTAATATAGTTAATTAATGATGTATTTATACTTCAGTTAATACATCATGAATTAAAAGAAAAAATGTATAGGACAGTTTCAATGTTTCACATAAATTAAATCGATAAGAAATAACAAAATTAAAATAACACATTGATTAAAGCAATTATAAGAGCATGACTAGATCCAAAGTGCGTACTATATTGATATCAAAGAAATATAAACACAAACATACAAACTAAATATGAAAAGCAAATAAATGTATACTACTTTCACATAAAAGAAAGAAAGAATTGATGTTCGTGGCTGGTAGAGTGAGCAGTGAGCACGTTACCTTGAAATCCGGAATCGCTGTCCCTTTTCAGCAATAAGAGCAAACATAGTAGTTGAGGGAAAGAAAGAGGTAGATGCCGACAATTCAGGCCACTTGGCCGCATGTGACTGGAGAATACTTTTAGTTAAATTTTTTTGATGGTATTGTTTGATAAGAAAGTGTAATGGTGTAAAGATGTAAAATTATTTTTTAAATAATATGTGGGAAGTAAAATAGGTAAACAAAAAAAGAAAAAGAAAAAATGAGAGAGATAGAGTGCTTTATAAATATACACCATCTACTGATTGTGTTATCAAACAGACCTTAAGTCCGAAACATCGAATTGAACCGACAACTAAGATAGTTAAAATATACTCCCTACGTCCTATAATACAATGATTTTTGACCATTTCACAATCATTTAAGAAAGTTCATAAATGAATTTTTTTTTTTTAATATCTCGAAGCAAAATATTAAATTGTTTTATGAGATTAACTAATAATATTGTATCGGAATGTGAGAAAAGCCTTATACATCAGTAAAGCCAAAAGCCTAAAATAACCTATATTACGGGACATGGAGTATATGTGCAATCAAAAGGCCAGCCACTTTGAGACGGAATTTGAAGCAAAAATAAATAATTTTGGTGTTGAAGAATGATCATAAATTGTACTATTGCAAATGCAAGTTGACGTGTAAATGGTTCCGAATTTTTTTTGCAATTTATGAAAATAGATAAAGGCCAAGATAATATGTTGACCAGTTCTTGACATAATAATATTAAACCATTCAAAATGAAAACACACATCGTCATAATTTGTTAATGATACAATTAAAAAACTAAATATAATTGTCATAACCATTTAATTATTATTCTTCTGATCGATCAACACTCCCAATACAGTACTTAAAAACCCAAATCAGCCGTTCTTCTTCTTTAAAGTGCATGTAAGTGGTTCGTAACCCTCGGTTACCAAATTGTGTACGGGCGTTCTCTATATGCATGGTTGTGGCTCCATCAATCTGACCAACATCGCCTACGCACCGCTCCACACTCCAAATACCAGAATCTGAGTGAGTCATATTACACTGACCTTCATTTGTCTTGACACTAAAACGTGATTTACACCGTCGTTCATTCATCTTCACAGTATAAGGTGATTTGCACCGACGAGAAGTTCCTGATGCACGTGCAAACTCCTTACACATATGTTCATTCTCTTCAATAGCGGATGTTTAAGCATTATTACTACTCCGTGCAAAACTACCGGTGGCGGTACCTTTAGTCCACATTTCATTCATGTCCTCATAACGTTCCAATCCATTTTCTTGGAATGGCTTCAAGGAAAACAATTGTTAAAATATCACGAGACATCAATCTACTATTAAATGAACACTATAGGAAAAAATGTTTAGTAAAATGCTTATTTTATTGGCAACTAATCGTTACTTGTCTTCTAAATCTCCATTGCGATGTAATGTTGCAAATAAATGTATACTTTAGAGGTGTTCTACTAAGAGTACAGTAACACAAATATAAAACCATCCCGTTAAAAAAATTCCACAATTAAAAACATACAAGTCAACAAATTACAATTCATACATACCTTGAAGTCATCAAGCTTTGATAGGGGCAGGTCAACTGTACGCCGTTGAGAATTCCAACCGCCTCCGATCTCCGTGATAAGACCACGGAACATAGACCATTTATTTTTCAGCTTTTTATATTCATCCATAAGCTGAGTTGCAGAGTAACTAACACTTGTGCGGGTATTCAATTCCGACAGAACTTCTTGGCGAACCGATTATGTCATCGACTTTTCCGTAGACTTACCTTCACGGTAAAATTCAAGCAATATATCTAAAAGTTCATCAGTGTGCTCCGTCGGTCACTGGCAAACATCTTTACCACGGCCAAACTTCGACATTTGCACTAGAAAAAATATATTAACGTAAGTTCAATGTAAAAATGATAAACCTCATATCCAGAAGCCTAATGAGTGAATCACTGCATTATAAAAATATGTTGTCTAAATGCATTACCCCTACATTTGCACATAATTTGTTTCCCCGATTACTAAAACCAACTACCAAATACCTAGTCACAGCCGAATAGAAAATAGGAACATATTTATACTAATTAATTTGGTTTCCAGCCGAATAGAAAATAGAGACTACCCAAAGTTTTAAACCATGACAACCCATAGAAAAAGGATGGATACCTCTGCAGAAAAAAAAATCGACATCGAGCTTAACATCAAACAAAAAAAAAGGATGGATTTTTTTGTGAGACATGTCATTATCATTTCCAATGACATAATCTTGCAATCGAATCAGTAATCGTCTTTGTCGTTGTGGGCGACTAGGCGAAGATTCGATAATAATTTCTCTCTCTGGTGGTTCTGCTTTTATTGTATACTGTAAACCAATAACTGAATAAGCACTGCTTTGTTTTTTTCAACTTGCTTAGGCGACCAATCCCAAGCTTCCTCTTCTTCAAATATAACATCCCTGCTGACTACAACTTTTCTAGTTTCGGGATTAAACAACTTAAACCCTTTTGTTTGGTGAGAATATCCAATAAAAATACACTTTTCGGATTTATCATCCAATTTCTTTCTCAAAACATCAGGAACATGGGCATAAGCAATACAACCAAACACTTTTAAATGTCCAATATTTGGTTTTCTCCCTGTCCATACCTCATACAGTGTTTTTCCACCTGGTACACTTCTGGTAGGACACCTGTTTAACACATAAAAGGCACATACAACTGCCTCTACCCAAAAAGATTTAGGCAATTTCTTAGAATGCATCAACCTTACCATGTCCATGACCGTTCTATTTTTTCTCTCTGCCACTCCATTCTGCTGAGGAGTATATCTGGCCGTCATTTGATGTTTGATTCCATTAATTTCCAGAAAATCATTACAGACAATATACTCAGTTCCTCTGTTTGTTCTCAAAGTTTTAATCTCATAACCACTTTGTTTTTCAATATACTTTTTAAAACTTATAAAAATATCACATACGTCAGATTTATTTCTCAGAAAATACACCCATGCTTTTCTAACACAAATCTGAATGAATCAGCTGCAGTGGTGTACTTGCCCTCCATGCCTTATTCTTTGGAAACGGATCTTGTTGATGTTTCCCCAAAGTATATGACTCGCAGACTTTATGAGGAAAGTCAATATCTGGCAATCCCAATACTGACTTATTCCTGGAAAGAAACTTTAAGCTTCCAAAGTTCAAATGTCCAAATCTCAGATGCCATAACCATGTATCATCAAAACTCACAGAACTAAAACAAGGTAAACCGCCACAATTAATTTTCAGCGAAAACAAACGGTTATTACTCATGTTTACCTTTGCAATGAGTCCTTTCTTTGGATCACTTACTGTGCAGGTTCCTTGATTGAAGACCATGTCATAGCCTTTCTGTGACAACTGTCCAATGCTCAACATATTATGACGTAAACTAGGCACATAGAATACATCAGAAATAGCATTACAAGAACCATCTTTTAATGTGTAAGTGATTCTTCCTTTTCCAGAAATTGGTACCTCAGTATTATCTCCAAATTTAACAGTTGACTGAACAGAAGTATCCAAATCAGAGAACAATTCTTTGTTCCCACACATGTGATTACTACAACCTGAATCCAGAATCCTGTCATTTTTCTTGTTCTCATCAGTTCCAAAATTTTCCAATAATGTAGTTTCCAGACTATTATCATTATTTTCTGCAACCTTAGCATGATTTTCTTGATTATTTTTGTAACAATAATGATTTTGATAATGTCCGAACTTCTTAGAATTATAACACTGAATTTTCGATTTATCTTTTTTCGAAAAATCATTAATTTGTTCATTATGACCAGTATCATTATTATTTCTTTGGTAATTGAAATTACCTCTGCCTCTGCCTCGTCCTCGACCACGGCCTCTACCACAAAAATATTGACCACGTTGACTGAATTCAACATGATTCGATGATTCTGCCTTTTGATTTGACACATTTAGTTGTGCCTGCAAAGCTTCTTCAACAATAGCAATAGATTGTTGATCAAGAGAAATTTCATATGATAATAACTCACCTTCCAACTGATCTATAGTCATTTCATCAAGATTTCCGGTCGCTTCAATGACCATTTTATTCGTATGAAATTTCTGTGTCATAGATCTGAGGATTTTCTGCACTATCTGCGTCTCCGTCAGACTCTCGCCATTCGCGCCCATTTTGCTGGCGATATCTCGTACTTTTGCAATAAAATTACCAACTGACTCAGTTGTTATCATCTGAGCCAACGCGAACTGCCTCCGGAATTCCTGCAAACGAACCTTTTTAACTTCAATGTTACCTCGGTTGGCATTTACGAGGATCCTCCACGTCTCTTTTGCTGACTTGACGTTCATGAACTTATTATAAACGCTTAACTCGACCGCATTATTGAGATAATGACGAGCCAAACGATCATTCATTCTGTTTTCTCAAATGCGCTTTTTTTATCTGCATTGCCTCATTTAAATTTGCAGTGGCATCGGGAATGTCGAAACCGTTTTCAACGACATCCCAAATACCAATGACCTCGAAAAAATCTTTCATTTTTCCGCTCCATTGATCAAAATTGTTTTTACCGTCGAAGGTAAAAACGGGACAAGATTGTATAATTCTTTCTCCCTCCATAAAATGTAGTATAATAATATATATTTTGAATTGTGTGCCGAATTACAAAAAAAAAAAAAAAAGGAAACTTGAGAAATTATTCTCGAAAAGTAAAAAATTTGACAAAATATGTCTCGACGCATGCGTGTCTCGTGCACATCCATGCGTCACAGAATGATCACGCTGCGCATCGTCGCGCGTCGTCGCTCATCGCGTCGACACAGATATTGATTATTTACATAGTTTTCAAATATTTACTTTTGAAATATATTTTTTAAATTTTTTTTACTTTTCAGACATATTTTTTTCAAGTTTACCAAAAAAAAAAAAAAAAAAAAAAAATGGCAGTTGAATTAATCAATGTAGTGGATCTCACCCAAACATAATTCAACTTACACGTAATAAAAGCTTATTTTTTCCTTACAAGCATCAATCAAGTTGCAGCAAATAGTCAAAGCTTTTTGAGCATCAACTATACTCTGCAAAATTTCTTCCACTAAAGCTGCTCCAAGTCCTTCAACTTCTTTACCTACTCCACGGCTCCACCTCCTCTACATCAAGCAGGAGCTTTCTTCTTTACCAGGGAAATAACACCAGCACTTTTGGAAGAGAAACATTAACAGCTCCAGTGTAAGCTGAATCGAAAAAGCTGGAAAACTGAAGCAAGCTGCAAAGAAAATTTTGTCTGCAACTTTTTTTTGAGAAACCTCACCGGAAAAACAATCTCGAGGTAATGGCTCAATCTAACTCTGATACCAATTGTAAAAACATAACACAATGTTTCAATAAATTCAACACACGCAAAGAAACACTTTGTATTATAGAAAGCTTTGTTTTTAAACTTCTCACTGGTTCATCCAATTACAATGATGAATAAGGCTATTTATAGTCAAATACACAAGGTGTAAACATAAACAAGTCAAGAATTGATGCTACGCATGTTGTAAAATTTTGTCAAAGTTATCAGCTGCACTACTGTATCAATTGTAAGGCAACACACCATTATTGATTTTGAGTTATGATTCACATGTTCATTTCTAATTTTTTTTTCATGTATAGATATGTACATGATGAAAGATAATGCAAATAAAAGAATATGATATATACATGTCACTTAATGAAACTTTCCTATAACGGTTTTAATATAACCTTCTTATAAAGGATTGAGAATTTGCTCATTTGGTTTGCTTTCTTTTTCAAGTTTTATTATTAAAGCACTTGCATAGATTTTTTTTTTTCTCTTTAACACATTGTTAGAATGACCACAAATAAATTACTTGTTGCATATTTTGTGAATGTGAAGAAAACATTCATCATGGTAGTTAAAGTCCAGGCCAAGCAATTTTCAAGTTATGTAACGAGACTTTCAAGGTGAGATGCATCATGCGTACAAAGTGCCCAATGTGCAATGACTATATGCATGTACAAACTAATGAAAATAACCTAAAAAGGAAAGATAGATAGATTCATGTTTTATATAACACATTAATATATGCATTATATATACATAGTAGTTTTGATATTTGTCCTTCATTTACAGTTTTCTTTTTTTTCTTTTTTCAATAACATAATTATTGGTTAAACCTCCTATAGTGATGTACTCGGGTACATACCCTAGTGGTAATCCACTAGGGTCTAACCTGGCTCACAATAGGGAGTTCAGGGTTTGAACCACGCTTGGGACGTGTGTGTTATTCTTTCGTTTCCGAAAAAAAAAAAAAAAAAACCTCCTCATTATTGTTTTCTAATAATACTACGTTCGTACCAAAATATAAATCCGTTTAGTTTTTTCATTTTGTCCCATAATGTAAGTCTATTAAATAAACAATGAAGCATTTATTTATTTATCTTCTTTTACCCCTCATTTATTATTTAATTACCTACCCATTACTCTGCATTAATAATAGTCAAAGGTCATTTTAGACTTTTTTTTTCAAAATTATATAACCAATTTAACCAATTTTCTTAATTTGTATTAAAAAACTCAAATGGACTTACATTTTGAGACGGATGTAGTTTGTCTCAAGTGTCCCTATTTTTTTATTTTATTTTTTTGACATTCAAATATGTCTGGTCCACTTGAAGAGAACATTTGTATAATTGGGGTACGATATATCAACATATCACAAAGGAGAATAACATGATGGCCCAAAATTAGGAATGTCATTTTCAAATTGAAAATAATTTAGAAAGGTCATTTATCACCCCTCAGTACTTTGGTCTGTTTTGCATTTTCTGGAGTATTTCATTTACCACCTTTTTATTATATTAATTTTGTTAAAATTAAATGCAAATAACATTTAAAGAAAATCGAGGTCACGCTAGTTAAAATAAAACCACTATAAGTGTACAATTACAACAAATATCACTTTTTAATGGTGATGATAAAATGGAAATTGTAGTACAGGATTAGGGGAAGAAAGAACAAGATAAAGTGGAAATGTATTGGGGTAGGTGATAAGAATAAGCTAAAACGGAAATTGGAAAGTAAAATCATTAATTTTATTAGGCGAGTCAGAAATGTCCCGGCGAAACACTTGTCTAGACTTTGGTTAACCAGCGATGGTGTTATTTCATGGGCTTCTCAGCTCTCTCATGAAATTCTGCATGTTTAGCACGCTTGGTTGATTAATAAAAGTGTTTTTTTCCTTTTAAGAAAATCATAAATTTTGAACGGTTGATAAGTTTGGATGATTTGATTATACTGAAATTTATTCTAGTGTAAATGTCCTTGTTTTAGCTAATAAACAATGTGATTTATTTTAGGCAAGACATAAAAATTAGGCTGAAATTGAAGAATTACCATTTTCATGCTTAAAATAATCGATATGTATCCATAGTGAAGATTTTTCTTTCTTTGAGGGGCCATAGCATTATCAGTCTAATCATCCTTACGTGGATTTTAATAGTACGTCAAATGCATGTATAACGAGTTAATGGAGACATATATGAGAGCAACCCCACTAATACCCTCCAATTAAATCACTCAAACAAATTGCTTTGTTTTTCGTTTCAGTTACAGTTTTTCAACACAAACAAAAACAAACAAAAAAAAAAATCATTTTAATAAACAACATTTATACAACCCCTATAAGCAATTTTTCTCTTACATCTACCATCATATTTAGTTTTCCATCGCAAATTTTGGTTGGAGAAAAAAATGTTTTATTTTTCACTACATAAATTGCCTCCAAAGGAAACTCATAATCTAGGGGGATATGTAGAGGATTTTGCAAGTCTGGGTGAAGTTGGGTATCATTGTGGCTTTGGGTGACTCCAAAATTATTACTGGGTGGAGGTTGAGGCTCCAATGTTGTTGCTTTGAGTCACATGTTTGTGTTTTGTCGAGAGAACTTGGTGTAGATACTGTAACCTGTAAAATTTTTAATTTATAAATTTCAATTGTTAAAATAACACTGCAATAAATACTTTATTTTTTATGATAAAATACAGATTTTGTAAAATTTTCTTTATATGTACTGCATTCTTACAGATTCTGTAAATTTTTCTTTATATATCTATAACATTATGTAAAATAGAGAATCTGATTCATTTCACCTAAGATACAATCTCTATAAACTAGTAAAATTGTATTTAAAACTGTAAAATAAAGAATTTATTAAAAGTATCTGATGCGAGTGTTTAGAATTCATTAGAAGTATCTTATCCGAGAATTGACAAGTTTAATTCCTATTTATTTCACCATTTAAAAAGGAGAGAACCCTAACAAAAAAAATAGAGATGTTGAAATAGTGGATTATTATCATTAATATTGTATTGATTAATAAAACAAACTATTTTTTGTATTTATACTTAATGTAATATCTCGCATTTCTAAGGTGGATAAGTATCACATCTATATAAGCGTGAGACATAAATATCTTATCAACTCGGGTTGTCAATTTTATACCAAATGATAACGACACTTTAAATAGTTAACCAGAATCCTTGCGTCCAAAGGACGAGTCTTTGACACGTCGGTTGCTTATAGGCCTCTATTTACCTCTGATACTTATATGCCGTCTCTAGTTAACTCTCTTAAGGACGAGTCCGAGATAAGTTATGGCGATGACACCCCTAGCCTTTGAAGGGCACAATTTAATATCTCATCGTCCTACGAGGACACGGGTAGTTAACATCTTTTATGTTTAAATTAGCGTCGTAACCATATCATTCATACATAAATCCTATAGCAATAATTTCTTGTCATATTGTATTTTTATGTGACTGAAATCATATATCTTCAAAAACTATAATCATGTTTTCGTTTTTCTTGTACTTTATGGTTATAGTAACATCAAAAAACAACTTGATGAATATAGTGAAAGAAAAAGTATTTAAATAAGTTTTAGATAAATTTCAAATATAGAAACTGTTTTATAATATTTGAAAATATTATCGTTTTATGGTGGTCAGGCATGTATCATATTTCATGCAAGATCCGATAGAATTTTAAAAAAGCAAATTCGTAAATAAATGGCATTTATATTTTACACGGTTGAGGCCCATATGATTTTCTGAATTTCTATTACTCTTGGATCACCAAATCATACTTGATGCAGGACCACCATAAAATTTACGAAATATCTAATTATGTAAATAAGTTTTGTCGTTCTCAAAAAAAAAAAAAAAAAAAAAAAAAAAAGTTTTGTCTGAGTCAGACTCTGCCTCAGAAAAAACGAGACAAGGACCCATTTGCACCACGGGAGAAAACCGTAGTTGTGGCCATGGCATCTGATTCCGTCACACACGAAAGTTCTACTTAAATAGTTAAATGATGAAGAAACAAGAAAATCCAGAATTCATATCCGGAAAAGAGGAAACCATAATTGTTGTTTTATCTCTGCTGGGAATCTGAATACACCGATGCCTCCTTTTCCGGTAATTCTACCAAGTTATATGATGGTGTTAGCTGTATAATATAAGCTGCAAATTGTTTTGAAACGATTTTCGGAAAATGCATAATCCTGCAACTGAATTTTCAGTAGTTAATAAGCTAGAAACTGCTTGTGTTTATTTATTGTTTGATTCTCATTGGATTTGTGCATTAACGCGTGTCTGTGAATTCCGATTTTTGCTGATCTTGTGGTAGTAGGAGTCATTTTTCTTTTTTTTTTGAACAGAAAAAGTAGTAGGAGTCATTGATTACAGTTTTTCTTAGATTAGGTTATTACGATTTGGTTTAAAGTGATTTGAGTGAAGATAAGTTAATGTGCTACACTGTGATGCAGGTAGGGCTGTAAATGAACGTCAGTATTCGATTCGATTCGCTGTATTCGGCTCGAAAAAAGCTCGATTCGAGTTCGATTCGAACCTTCGAACGTCGAGCCGAACGTTATGTATTTGATATTCGTCTATCGAGCCGAACCAGACGTAACACGTTCGCTCGAACTATTGTATATTTAAAAAAAAAAACTATATATATAAGGTTCGAACATGTTCGAACCGTTCGAACATGTTCGAACATGTCGAACATGTTCGAACTTTCGAACCCGAGCCGAACCTTGCTAAACTAAGGTTCGACCAGTTCGAGCCGAGCCAACCTTAGGTTCGAACCTTTCGAGCCGAACTCGAACCCTGGCATATTCGGTAGGGTTAGAAGCCGCTCTGACTCTCTAGATGCAGGTGTCATCTTGACTATCTGGTGAGAATCGGTTAAGGCTGTTATTGTTTTTATTTTTTTAAGAGACTGCAATTGAGCTGTAATTTGCTGCTGATATAGCAATCGTTGCAATGTCTGCATCTGGACCTGAAATGGACCGAGAATATTCTGCTCAAAGTCTATTAAGCAGAGCAGGATCAGGTATGAACAATCGTTTTGAATGAGTTAATCAATAATCATCCTTCTGAATTTTCTCAATGGTGCTATGACTTCAATCAAGAGTTCTTATCCTGAAATTTTAGTTGAATTTCTGTAAATACGTTCATCTGTATACGTCTTTCCGAGCATTTGGTATGTATGCTTGAGGAACATACATATTAAGCATAGTCGTTAAGGCAATCGCCTAAGTCAGACCGTGAGGTGGTGTCGTTTTTTCTTTTTCTTTTTGCCTCGTATGAACATAAAGCTTTGAAGATATTTCTTCAGCTAAAGATATGAAATCTGAGGCTTTTGTTGAACTCCGTTGCCATATAACAATGAGAGCCGTATGGTTACGAATGGCTGTTTGATATTCAATGGACTAACACTTAGGTTTACTATTATGCAACTTTCACTGGCCCTTGGTTAGAAGGTGAGATTATACTATTTTGTGTTTTCTCGCATTTCTGCACAGTATTATCAATATTAGGAGATGTTGGAAAGGTATCACCTACATGGCCAGGTGTTGCCTAGACGTTGCTTAGGCAGCGAGGCGAACCCTCTTCGCCCTTGGCATCGCCTAGAGCTTTGGCAACTGTGGCATTACGGGATTTGTGTCACGGAGATGGACAGAAAATCTCTTAGAATTGAAATTCTTAGCTTTGGTCTTTTACTTGTCAGTACAATAAATACTGTAAGGATTATATGTTTCTGAAAATGACGTATGCAGAAAGGAATAGCCAGTATAGAGTGGAGATGGGAATTTACGTGTCATCTTTTGCTGCTACAATCTTCATTGCTGGGCTTGTAACAGTTGGAGTTTCACTAATAACACTACTCGTAGCGCTAGCAGTGATGTTACAAACCTGCCAGACTCAGAGTACTGGGATTTTGGAAAGGCGAATGATGAAAACCGATGACTACGAGTACTGCAAGATATTATCTTTGCATCTTGAGCTGAATCATTTGGAATCGAATGCTCTTCCTGCTGTTTGTGATGAATATATGAGTCAGTATTTAGCAGAAGGGCACTATGCCAGAGATCTTAATATTACGTTGGGGTTGATTGAGGGTTACTTTAATAGTATTAATCCGGGAGAAGATGGCAAAGATGCTGTGCTGATTGATGCAGATGATTTCTTTTCTCCTGAATTTCGCTTAACCCGGCAGCCTTTGAAACAGTATTTCCCTTTTCCAAGCATTAGCTTTCTGCTACTACTAAATTTTCAAGTCGTCTTTTCTTCTTGGCATATCACAATAATTTGCTATATTCACACACGATTTTCCGGACTAGTTCTTTCTTAAGTTGGCTGTTCTGCATATATCATTGTGGTTACTTTTCGTTCTCGTTCTTCAGTTAACTAAGATAATTATTTCTAGGTCAATATACCGGCTTAGATAAATCGTATATGAACAAGTTAATAAGTTAATATCATATAGTCCTCACCTGATCACTTTGAGCACTGAATAAGAAATAGTTTAACAGGGACATTTCCAGATGGATGTCTGAAAATGATTTTCCTCATTTTGTAAGTGTTATTTTGTCCCTATTAACGTAACACTATGTGATTCCGTAGATATTGAATCCTAAGAAAGTTACAATCCCCTGTTTGTCAATTCAAAGTACCTTTGAAGCAAAATTGGCATCAGGATTAAAGAATGTGTTCTAATGCCTAAATTTGAGTAACTAATTTCAAATGGAATATTTAAA
This sequence comes from Gentiana macrophylla, assembly GCA_026214975.1. NCBI lineage: Eukaryota > Viridiplantae > Streptophyta > Magnoliopsida > Gentianales > Gentianaceae > Gentiana > Gentiana macrophylla. The sequence continues at coordinate 13,929,964 of CM047806.1, read as the reverse complement.
AGATCTTTTCAAATGCTGCAGATCCCATCAGTTTGGTTGCCATGATTGTGACATTGACGCGATCAACCTAAAGCGTCATTCTGTTCTTGAAATGTATATGAAGCTTCGAGCTGGTGGGTGGTCATTGACTTTGTTATCAAGGAAGCCAGAGCGACTACGCAATAAGATGGTACAGGAGTTGATTTCTGCTGGATATGGTGGTTGGTCATCTTTGATCATGAGGTATTATTGCACATCCTTAATTATTCCATGTTTTTCGTACCTTCCATGCAGTTTTATGCACTATAGGATGAAAACAGCAGTCTTGGGGAGTTAATCTTGAATCAACAAGTAATTATGGTGTTTCTGCAGTAATTATGTTGGTATAAATCTGCATTTTGATGGTTTAGTATTGATCTTTGATGCGTCATCACTTCTTGATTGACTTCTACGACTTGTTAGTGATTGAAGTAGTGTTTATCTATATAATGAATGTGTAATAACAGTTGCAGAATGGACAATCAAACACATATTGACTGCAAACAACACATTTTGAGGAATGATAGTAAGATTCAGAAGCAAGATTATCAAATTGTTGCTGCAATTAGCAGCAGGTGGGATTTTTTAACAGGTTCATGTCGAGGAAGGCGAAATTTCAGGCTCCCGAATCCGATTATTAGTCAGAAAATTGAAGATAAAAAAGCAGAGGACTAATATAATTGTTGCAGCAACCAAAGGATTTCTCAACATGAAGAAGATTGAATTTCTCATTTGAAATTCATATCTTATCATACATATTTTAGCTTCATAGCAGAAGTAAAAAAAAAAATATATTATCTACTTGTACATTTGTAGAGCATGTGATTTGGATCGTCTTCTTAGTTGTTGGTTGCTCTAGCCTCTATGTGTTAGACAAGAATGTATAATTATGTTTTATTTATTTATTTATTTTCGCTAAACGAGTGAGAACCGGCCCAAGCAACCACTTTCCACGGCGGTAACCTTCCTAAAGCTTTGATTTACCTTTGGGAGCGCTAATAACATACAAGTTCCGGGATGAAGCCCAATCGATTTGAGTCGGTCAAGTGATACATATTATAATTACATTGACAAAAATGCAGAGATGCATCTATGCGCTTTTTTAATCACATATATATATATAAATAAATATTCGAGTTGCTCTTTAGTAGTCGAATAGAGTACTATTACCTTGTTTAAGTACAGTTAATATAATATTCAAACCGAATTAAATTTAAATTCAAGTTTAAGACGAGTCGAGTCAAGTTAAATCTTAGACCGGAAACAATATCGAGAATAGCTTGATTTTATCTAAGAGGAGGCTAGGGGAGCCTAGGAACTGCCTAAAAAAAAAGATTTGCATTATGTAAATAAATAAAAAGCTTTGGCGCCAAAATTTAGAAGAAGAAAAAAAAAAAAAAAAAAAAAAAAAAACCATCTTCTTCTTCGTCACGTACTACAGCACCTGAAGCTACACCACAAGAACAGAATACCGGATATATAACCGCCGATGATGTATATATATTATATAACTAACTCACTTCACCCACTTGCATTTTCTGTTAGCTTTTTTTTTTCTTCTTTTTCATTCATTCATAAACCGCCGAACTAATTCCTCACGTTTCCCCCGCCACCACCACCGCCGCCGAGATTATCTCCATCACCACCGCAATGCCATCCGCTTTCCAGAAACTTCTTCTCTGTTCATTCCTCTCCTTCCTTCTCTCCGCCACCACCACCTCCTCCACCAAAGTCGGAGTCACCTACGATCCGACTTACGCCGGCCTTCCTCCTCCAGAACGTGTCGCCACCGCACTTCATTCCCTTGGTGTTTCTGTTGTCCGCCTCCTTCATCCTTCTCCCACCGCCGTCAGAGCTTTCTCTTATACCAACATCAGTCTCCTCCTCTCTGTTCCGAATGGCTTCGTCTCCTTCTTCGCCGCTAACCGCTCGTCGGCGTCCTTGTGGCTTTACAATAATGTTTTGCCGTTTTACCCTCGCACGAGGATTTCGATGATTTCCGTCGGCGATGATGTCATTTCTTCCCCGTCGGAGAGTTACTTCTCAGATCCGTCAACTACGCTCATACCTGCTATGCGTAATCTCCGAATTGCTCTCGGAGAATTTGGAATCAAGGCAATTGCGGTTTCCACTACTTTTTCATTTGACAAAATAATGTCAATGTCGTTTCCGCCTTCCTCCGCCGACTTTCAGCGGCCAATTTTCGATGTTATTATCAGTCCGCTGCTTAATTTTCTTGAGGAAGGGAATTCGTCTCTCTTGGTCAATGTCTACCCCTACCACGTTTACCGCATCAAGACTGAGATTCCGATTTCATACGTTCTGTTTCAAGAGCATCCATTCAATTTCCGTGATGATGTTGTCACCGGAGTCCGCTACCGCAACCTGTTCGACGTAATGGTTGACTCAATTGTCGCAGCATTGGCAATCAGCGGACATGAAAGCGTTCCATTGATAGTAACAGAGACCGGGTGGCCAAGTTTTGTTGTGAGTTCCTCCCACGCCAGCAACAATCCAGGTATTGCAGAGGCTACCAACGCATACGCAGAGCTTTATCTGAGAGGATTGACTGACCATTTGAAGTATGGCATGGGGACTCCGCTGAAGAAAGAAGCCATGTCTGAGGTTTACATTTACCAGCTCTTTGATGGAGGTGAAAGCATGGCAGCTACCAATGGCAGTTCTAACTCATTGCTGCAATGGGGGTTTATGTACCCAAACTTGACGATGAAGTTCCATGTTGATTTCTCAGGTTCACAGAGTGTTTTGTGGAACAGAGGTATCTTTCTTCTGGTTCTAATGATGCTTCCACCTTCGTGGTTCTTTGGATGCTTCTGAGTAAAGTTTCAAAGTGTTTGAAGGTATTTCTTCTGTGAATTCTTGAATTCTGGTGGTAAACTTCCCCTGTTCAAAGTGTTTGAATTCTGTATCTGTAAACTTCACTGGTGTGAATACTGAGTAGTTTGTAAGCTTTTTGTTGTTGCAACTTTAAAATTGGTGGTTGGGACTTGACTGTTGAGAGTAATCCAAGATGTAGCTTCAAAAGTTTCAAGCAGAACAGTGAAGTAGAATAATTCATTTCTTGGAATAGGTATTTGGTTGACGTTTGTGAGTAAAAAGTTTTGTGTTTTCATACTATCTGATGGCTATTTGATCTGTTCTTTTCTATTGATGTGGTTGTATGGGTATCTGTGCATATTCTTAGAAATCTTGATCTGTGCATATTCTTGAAATCTTGAAATCTTGAAATTGGAAAAGGAAAAGGAAAAGGAACTTCTGGGTTTGGTGATAGTATATCATTTCTTTTGCAGTTTAAAAGTTTAAGTTAGAATTTTCTTTATTCCTATTTGACTTATTACAGACCATGCTAATTATATAGTATAATTAAGTTATATGGTGAATCCTCCACTTTGAAGAAAATATAATCACAGCTCAATGTTTTAGCCATAAGTGATTCTAAATGAAAGTTTGGTTTCCCAGCCTTTGCAGCCACTTCACAGTGATCCCTTTTGTGTAACATTCTACTACATTGTATCATATTTCCTACATTATAACTTAGTGTTTATTCTGCAGTCTCATTTGTATATGTAATCTTAGTACTAATAAGTTACATTATATGGAAGCAAAACATCTCCTCAAAATCATTTAAATAAATGATTTAGCCGTAATGATGAATATAAATTACATCATTAATCATGATATGAGATTCATTGATTGTTTTAACTTGTGTTCTATAATAGCCAATGGTCTATAAATGATTTTGTATGGTCATAAACGAGGGGCAAATATGGAAATAACTAGAATATATATATATTATACAAAATAGATTTACCTGAATTTGTATTGGTTATGGATGACCAAATCGTAGGACCATGTTAAAATTTTCCTTCCATATTAATGGTTTATAAACCGGGTCATAGTATCATTACATCTGATACTCAAATCATTTATTAAGTTGTACAATAATTAATGATTATCAGTAGCTATAACATAACTCAATCATTTACCGAATAAATAATGTTACTATGATATCAGTAGTATCATAATAGTGTGATACTAACGATACATTTACGCCTTTGATTATGATGCGTCTTGTATATTATATAATGATCAAAGTAACATATAAATAGAGACAAATTCTAATGTGAATACTGCTTCCATCCCCTAAAAGAGTAGTAGTTATTTTATCCTAGTGGAAATGAGCTTTTATTGATCACAATGATTTGAATACCCTTTTTTTAAAGGAGGATTTGAATGCCCCTTTTTAGGTATCTAATGCAAGTGCATTGATGCAATAACTGTATTTAAAGAGTTGAAATTTGCAAGGGCAAATCTTCAAATCATGGGAATAACAAAACTGTTTCAGTATTAAAACAAGAACATCGTAAAACTCGTCTACATGTCCAAAATGAAAAAGGAAACACTCTAAAATGACTATCTATCAAGATATTCTTCAGTAACCAGTGGCATTCATCAGCAAAATGCTGTCTTGGAAACTTAAGAATGCCCTTCAACCCCTTGTAACTGCACCTAGCATAGCATTGACCTGGGAAAAAAATATCATGAAAACAGGTGTACAACAAACACACAAAAACAGAAAAGAAATTTGCAACAGTAAGTCATTGATTTAAAATGGCATAAACAATAAGATAAAAGATGCAAAGAATCCATTATATCAAGAAGAATCTGCACATCAAGCAATAGGTTCACATGGCATCTCAACTGTAAAAGCCACCACCACCAAAAGAAACAGCTGATCACAATTCAGCATTATCTCGCTACATTGATTGAAGAATCAAAAAATGTACATGACACCAAGAATCGAAACATTCAAACCATAATTCTGATGGAGAAAGAGCAAAACAATGCAGACTTGATATGAATGCTTGCTGCATATCACACACATATGAATCATGATAAAGGTCGTCCAGTCGTTAAACTTTCCATTCACCTATGGACTGGACATTTTCAGAACACGGTTATTAAGGAAAAGATCAATGCAACTACCCCTACAACATCTGTCTGAGATAAACGTTACGTCAAGGTGCTGTAAAACCTAGTCTAGAGCAGAAAATGAAATATAGAAGTTGTGATTTGTATGTAAAGCTACAACAGAATAAAGATACTGATAAATAAAGGGATCAAAGAACAGACAGGAAACTGCATTGAAGGGAAACATACACACAGGCACAAAGAAAACATTCAAAAGAACAAATCAAGCATACATAAACACATTGACTAAGCAAAATACTAACTTTACTCAAATCAAGAAAAACTAACATGATGTATTCTCACAATTAGCTAATTTAGCTTAAGCATACCTTAAATGTTGCTGGGGTACATGAACACCCTTACTCTTGCTCCCTGCCAAAAAACAATCGGGTCAAACTTGGGTCCGAAAGAACCGAACACAATAACATTAGAAGTGCTTTCAAAGGGTAAAAATAGAAAGTACCATGGCCTTAGGAGGAAGGTTGGAGGTGAACTTTGCCCGGACAACCCCACTATTTCCATGAGGTCTACAGACTTTGCCCCAAATGCAGCGGTAATGAGATCCATTCTGCTTCACCTTAGCCTTGTAGATATAAGCCAAACGCTTCCCGAGATACCAATCCACTTCCTCCTTAGTGTTCACTCCCTCGATCTGAACCAAAGAAGTATTCGGATACTGATTTGACTTCGATCTCTTGTATCCCAACACTGTCCCTCTCACGTAGAGCCTGCACCAATTCCCAAAAATCAAAATTTCCGTAAGAGAACCGAAAAATGCAAGCAATAATCAACATAAAGGAGGAAATGGTTAAAGTAAACAGACCTGACGCGTTCTCCTTGAGACCCCTTCACCATTTTTGCTGTGCTTCGGTGCAGGGTGACGATCTCAGCCACTGATGTACTAAACCCTAACACGAATGAGAGTAGCCCTGCGTTTTATGGATAGGGGTACATAGATGGGCCGGGTTATTTTTATCTACATGTAAGATGGGCCTTATAGCTGGATTTGAGAAATGTCTTTGGCATCACCAACTTCTTTTAGACATCATAATTTTTCTTTTTATTTTTTTTCGATTTCTATTTGTATCACCGAAATATTTCGACACCATATTTTACATAAATTTTTGCATATGAATGTGGTGTCAATATAACTCACCCTTTCTTTTGTATAATTTTTGTTTCAGACATTATAAAATTACAGATTTACTCTTATGGATATTTAAAAAATATAATATCAGTACACACAAAAAAAATATCAGTATACACAAAAAAAAAATTGTTTGGTAAAAATGTCAATGTCTCTGATGTTTCACACCATCGTTAACTTGATTGATGTTCGTGCACGGTAGGCTTGTTAGTGTAGGTGACTACTCGGCACATGTTAAGAAATTGTTGCGTTGAAAAGTCATCACCGCTGAATCTTGTTATACACAAGAAACGTCATTGACACTAATGTTCTCATCATTGTCGCTTTGACTGATATTCCTATAAGGTAGGGAATGTCATTATCGATGACTTTTCTTCCAGCAAAAAAATAATCATAAAACTACGTGGTGCTATGTAAGTAATGTCGAGGTGTCATGTAATAATCGTGGTGTATGAAACATTTTCGTGAAACCAATAGAATCATCTTAATAAATTATAACGGAGATTTGGGTTTTTCAATTGAGAAGGGTGTAGACTGATAATTTATAATTATTTCATTGTGATAATCTAAAGTTGTGATAATTTAAAATTATTTCATTGTAATAATTTATAATTATTTCATTGTGATAATTTATAATTATTTTCATTTAATGTTGTGTCATTTTCCGATACAGTTTTTTTGTGCCTATATCATTTGTGAATGAGGCACATGGGTAACCTCACTAGAATCAATCACCTCCATATTTGATCCAAGCTTTACGCTACGGATGATGTTGGCAATCGTCTGTGTCAAAATAAAGTTGTAACAGGGTAGTTGGACCTCATATGGATGATCCAAGTGGTTATTTTTTGGTGATTTTGGTGAACTTAATCGCTCATTAAACGGCCCGGGTTATTCTCCGTGGTGGCACTTCAACGCCAAGTCAATGTCGATAAAGAAATTTCTATAATTGACTAAAGTTTTGAGCAAGATGTGCGCGTACTTAAGAAGATGTATGGAGATCTTTTTATACAGAGCTCCATCGTGGGATTAAATGCAAGGCTACACGTTTATTTGATGAGAGCGGGGATCATGGAGCAATTACAGCTCGTGGCATTATGAAGCGACAATCTCGGGGGTCATTACTGTTACTGTGACTATCGTGGAGTAAAGACAATGTAACATCCAACGTGCCCATTTAATGAAGAGTTACTACTGAATGAGATTGGAGATGACGTGCACTGAGACAAGTACAAAGACTGAGGTGGGCCTGCATCATGTCGGCTATGAAAGATAGAAGACGAACTATGTTGTGTCAGACAAAAAATGGTATGCATCGTGTTGCTTGATTACGTAGGAGCGCGACTTGCGCTACGCTAGAGATGACTATGCTGATTAAGGCCCGATATCGAGCTGACTGAGACCGGAGATGATGTGCATTGAGACAAGTACAAAAGATTGAGGTGAACCTGCATCATGTCGGCTATGAAAGATAGAGGACGACCTATGCCGTGTCGGACAATGGACGGTATGCATCGTGTTAATTGGTTGATTACGTAGGAGCGCGACCTACACTACCCTAGAGACGACCATGCTGATTAAGACCCGATATCGAGCTGAGCTTATGTCAACCCACTTACCGAGACAATCCGATTAGATTTGATGAGTGTCACGTATTGGATAAATAGTCATACCCATGTCAGCTACCAATCATTTTAATTGATCACATTTTCCTCTGATATAGGAAAGTTTTAGGGTGGTACATCCGCACGGTACGAATATGCTTATTATCACTTTTAGCATTTGTGTTTTCTAATGTACAAAGTATTAAATATAAAAATAAAAAACGCCAAATTTTACTGTTTAATAAGGCTAGCTATTTGCGTGATCCGGATATTATACGACCCAAAAATTTCACCAATCAAAAGCTTGTCAATGATCAATTAAAAGTTATCCCTCTTGTTGTTATATGTATGGATGGATCGATTATAATAAACAATAAATGAAAAAAACCATGTTCTTTGCTTACTGGTCAAGGAATAATTTGATGTAAATCTCTACCTCGCTTTTGCCTTTATGCAATTATTTTCATAAGTTAACCATTGATTAAGCTATGACTGTGAGATATCAAACCTTTGTAAATAGGTTAAAAGGCTTCTCGATGATTCACCTTTTATTATATTACCCTAATTTCACTTTAAATTTTCATGCATAGAAAGTCATTTAATTTCAGAGAAAATAAAAATAAGAGCATAATATATTGTATTGTTCTTTTAAAAAATAAATTTTATTTTGGATGGGGAGAGCTATAAAAACCTTATACCACTCCATATCTCTGACCAATAATCTCACACGTCTTCTCCCTCTCATGATGTAACGATGTATGATTAGTATTCTAATACACACGTATTATACACATCATCTAAGGCTAGCAGTATTGCCAGGTGAATTATTGGTATTGTCAGGGCTATATAATAATAAGACCAAACAAAAATACACTAAATTACTTTGGTGTTAACAAAAACTGCCCTGATAATACCACTTGCCATCATCTAGCACTAGAAAGCAAATACAACAACAATAAAACGACCGGCAATCGAATCGACCAGTGTTTTGATGGGTTCCGTCATAAACAAATCGCAAAGAGTTTCTCTAAACAGATATGCATAAGAAAGACTGCAGTAGATCATCGTAAAAAATCATTTAAAACTCTATCATGAGATTTCAATGAAAAAATAAGCGACTGCAGTTAGATATCTATTTTTTTCAGAAAACTACAGATTCAGTAAAATTTCCATTACATCTACCGCATTCATCCAGATTCTGTAAAATTTCCTTTATATCTTCCGCATTATGTAAAATAAAGAGTCTGATGCATTTCATATTAAGTAAAGATTCACTAAACTAGAAAAAACGTGTTTTCAAAACTGTATAATAGAATATTCGTTAAGAGTATCTGATACGAGTGCTCTAATATTACTACATCATAACTTTTCTTTCTCTCCTAACATATGACAACCATTATAAAATGTTTCTCAAAAGGCATGAGGAACAAGGTAAAGTCAAACCTCACGTGACCTTAAACAATCTAGTAGGACAATACTTGATGTAATTTAACAGTTTAACTCCTTAATAAAAAAATGTTAGTACATACTACTATACTAGTACAAATATCAGATGAGAAGGAATCTTTATTATCTTTTTTTTCTTTTTTTTTTTGTTTTGGCAAAATTGTTTTAACATTGTTTTTTGTAACGTGCAATAATTGGTGGACCAAAGATCAGGCCCTATGTGTGTGGACTAAAAGTAAAAGATATAAACCACAATTATACTGGTCGGTTGGATCTGTCTGGCTACAGATAATATAGTCCATTTGTGATCCATTACATTATTATACACAACAATAAAAAAAAAATAATAATAATAATAATAATAATTGTGTATTGTCCTATTCTTGTGTTCTAAAATTTGATAGTCCAGCGAAATATTTGTCCTATTCGTGTGTTAAAATTTAATTTTATGCCTCTACCTTTAAATATGGGTTCTACCGACATCCAACAATTACTTCTACACTATGTTTACTGTTAAAATTTCTGTGTAATTATAATCTTGTAAGTAATAAACGGATGTCAATAAAAGTCACCCAACCGAATTGACGGGTTTAGTTGAACAAATTATTTGCATCCAAGACATTGACTTTAAAATCGAATTTTTATCGGTCAATTGTCTGGTTTAAAGTCGATTATAAAGTCTTATGACATGTTTGCTTTGCATGAGTAAAATGAATTTGAATGAAATCAAATTTATGTATTGAAATGAAATGAAATGAAATTATTTCATAGTTGCGTAAAACACGTGAAAAGAGGAAATCGACTTGATTTCATTACATGTGACACACCGAGTGATAGATGAATGATTAAGGGTAAGGTGATGTAATGTGAGATGGGTGGGGTGGAGTTGTAAAGTAGGTGATGGGGTAATTACGATAAAGGAGGTAAGGTTAGGTTGGGTGGGTAGCTCTACCTACCTTATCCCACCATCAACATATCATACCCCATCCTACTTGACCACCTACCCACACCTAGCTCACCACCCCACCATTACCACAACCGCACCATCTCACCCTTCCATAATCTACCTCACCCTATCCTAACCCACCACCGATCATACCTCACCAAAATCTACTATACCCCTTAACCTACCACCACTCCACCTCCTACCCTAACTATCACCCTATTGCACTCACTACCCAACCTAATATTTCTCACCACCCTACCTGGACCATACCCAAATCAAACCTACCCAACCATAACCTACCACCCATTCCACTGCCTACGTACCCTACCACCTACCTCATCTCACCCTCTCAACCTTACCCTACTATCCACCCTATCTCACTACTCTCAACCTTACCTACACCCCCTCCTAACTCTATCCTACCAACCACCTATCCACCCTACTTTTACCAATCATTCATGGGTTTTTTTAATCTTTATTTTATTTATATCGTTCTATCCATTTTCAGATTTAATGAAAATAAGTATTTTTTATTCCATTGTAATATAAGTTATTCCATTCAATTGCTTTATATCCGCATACTAGACAATGAAATGACATAAATTTTCATTTTATTCCATATAATTCATACCAAACAAACAAGTTATTCGTGTGCTATGTGGTGTTATTAACTGCAGGAAAAAATAATAGTTCCTTAGAGTAATTCCAACTTAAGGTTGGAGAATTTTCGTAAAGCTTTATAAATGGTTCAATACCATTGTGGATGGATGACTGTGCATAGGTTTTTTCCTTTTCGAGTAGTGATACATCTACTACTATTTCAACCACAACATCTTACACAACACAATCAACATCACATATTCTTTTGGGATCCACCACAAAAAATAATTGATCACTTTAATCAAGGGTTTTCACACATATAGTGGTTTGTGCACTACACACAAGTGTAATGCACGTATCATTTTCCTTTTCCAAAAGGTTCTACTGCATCAACTGGTTTAAAAATGCCACATAGATATTATTTTTTAATACCTTTTCAGCTGGCAACTTTTACTTCGCTTATTTTTTAACTTTTTTTTTCTTCCTTTTTATGGCTTTCTTGCACAGACTTTCTGAAAATTCCAAAAGAAAAAAACCAAAAAAAGTGGGTCCAAGTTATAAATTATAATTTTTATTTTAAAGTGGTAAAAGGTTTATAGCATGATATGCCAATATATAAAGTTTTATGATTGTGAAGAAAATATTTATATTGAAAAGGTTTATAGGTTGTAAGACGTGGCACAATTATAAACCTATTAAAGATTTATTATTAGAGATACTCTTAACCAAGAGTCTGAATTATTGATCCGGGCCCACGTGCATGTAAGGATACCAATAAATGTTGATGACATCACTGCTTAAAAACACAGCATTCGTTCCAGAGTATTCCCTTGCTACTTTTTTTTTTTTTCTGCTACCTGAGTCATAGTTTAGTTGTAAGCTTCCTTTTGTAGTAACTGCTTTTTGCATGCAAATAGTATACCGTGCCCAACCCAGAAAAATTTACGGTAAATTCAAAAATCGAGTGAAAACATTAATATTATTTTTAAATTTTTATTTACCAACAAAAATAAATTGTTTAACGGATCTCTGTGGCTGAGCCGGTGCGCCCACCCATCCGCCGGCCCCTCATAGTATATCACTTAAAAGACAAAAAACTAATTCCTACGTAAAAAGTTTTCACTCTTTCGCCCTTACAGTTTTGTGTTTGATATAAATTGATAATTATAATTCAATTACTAAAAGTAGTTTGCACCATTCTTTTTACTAAAGTCGATATCGATCCCACACTTTTTATTTTATTTTTATTTACATTAATATGCTTTTCTTTTAATTTTCCACACATTAAAATCGTAAAATAATAAATTTAATACTTGGGTGATAGGTAATATCTGAATTAAAATGATTTTTCGTGGAGATTCTAATTCATTAATTTTTTTAAATGAATAATATTTTGTAAGAAAAAAATCAAGTAAATGTAGAAATATTAAGAGAAAAAAACTTCTGCAAATGCGCTTATACTAGTTGCTAATGAATAATGATACGGGTATAAACATTGTGACACAACGGATGACGCAATCAAATTTCCTACCATTGATAATGATGAATTCATCATGATCAATATTAGAAAATTCGATTGTATCGTTTTGTTTTTTTACAATGGTCGTGTCTCTCGTTGTGATATACATAAATTAAGCTTACATCGCTTTCCGCATGAAAATATATTTAACCAAATTCCACATGTAGATTGTTGTTAAGGAATAAAGATACAAATCACTTCATGTGATGCTCATTTTTTTTTTCCACTTACCAAATAACGTGACATGTATTAAAAAGGAAATATATGGTTCTCTTACTATTTTCTTTCTAATCATTTGGATAATACGCCTTTTATAAAGAAATCAGCATCTCTATCGAAACAACGTATAAAGTTTGAAAAAAATTATGGTACTTGAAATATATTAAATGGATGAATGAGATACATCTAACTTATATATATTTATATTAAAAAAAAAGTAGGAAAAGGTTGAGAATGACTATTTTCAATCTTATTTGAGTAAAAAGGACAATGAAATAAGATAGTGCTTTTAAAGGATAAAAAACAAGTGAATATCCAATAATACCCTTATTTAATAATTTTCTAATTACTTATATCCAATATTAAGTATGAATTAATGCTGCTAAATTTTCGTTGAGAAGATGCTGCCGAATTAATAAAAAGGTCAATAATCATAAATCATACAAACAAAATCTTGTAATTCCCAGTTCATTGCCAGAACCAAATAGTAGCTTATCTCGACATATTTTAGAATCCAACAACAACAAAGGATGACAAAAAAATGATTGTCCCAGTGACTTAATTATGCAGCAACAAATGGTTTAGAGGCTGCCAAAGTCTCGACCTCTTCTTAGCCCAAGCTCTTACTATGCTTATCACGTTGATCCTTAAGCCTGCTAGCAAGAAGCTTTCGGTACACAGTTGCTTCGGTCATGGCCTTATGATCGAGTTCTCTCTCCTTTCTGAATTAATTCTAGCTCTCTTCCTTTATAGGGTCAATGGAGTTACCGGCTGCCGAGAGAGCTTTTGGAACTACATTCTGTTAACAAGAGTCACTGTGATGATGCTAAATAATGCACCACCGATTTATCAGGGCCAAGTGTAATTTAAGGGTAAGTCAAGATGAATATGCACATCACAAACTGTAGTAAAGATGGTGTTTTTTGGCTGAGTCCAAAAATGTATCTTGGATTGTCTACGTATCCTGTGTATTGTCCAGGAATCAAACCTTACGTAGTTCCTGGATTAGTGTATTTATAGGCATAAGCCCTTCTTCTGCCCTAAACTTAAGGCGGTTTGGTCTATTGATATAAATAACCCTTACTGGGCCTTGCCCCTCGCCCAAGTAACCCTCTGGATATTGAGCTTAGGAATCTGGGCTGGAACTCTGGTCTCGACTCGTATAACACCGACATGGGTGCTCGAGATGGGACACTTGCAAGATCTGCTGGCTGCCGTGGCAATCATTGGTACGTCTCGTATTCGACCCGATGTGGATAACACACTTGGACTTCCCCACATGCCTCTGGACCAATTAGATAATTCCACGTGGAGGGGTGAAATCCCGTATCATCACACTGCAACAGCCAAACAAATATTGGTGCGCCATTTTTTTTTCTGTTCAATTGCATAAACAGAAAAACGAATAAACGATTAAGACATTTAACTACACACGCGATGCGTGAACGCAAGATGCATCTTACTACACACGCGTAATATTGAATAAATGTTACTTGCATTCCTTGAACATTGAATGATCATTTACATTCTTTTAACAATAGTCATTGCAACTATCAAACAACAATGAATCCCATTTTATTCCGTTCACTTGTGCATGTTTACACACATGTAGTAACATGAAAGCAAGATGCATGTTACTACACACGTTGTAACATGAAAGTAATGTTACTGCATATTCTTTAAACAGTGTTACTACATACCTTTAGTAAGTGTCACTAAATCTTTCAAACAATTTTTTCCCGTTCACTTGCATTAACACAAAAACGACTAAGACATGTTAATACAAATGATGCAACAGGAACACAAGATGTATGTTACTACGACAAGGATATGCAAGAACACCAAATTGCACACACCATACGATATATAGTACACACTAAAATGACATGGTGGAAGAGCTTAAATGCGATTACACTCATTATTCAAAGAACATCATATGCATTTACAGCCAATTCAGGTGCACTCAATTTCATTTGCACAAAATATTTTACTTTTCACCCGATCCGATCAACGTCCGCTGCCATCAATTTCATAAAATTACCCTAATTCTACATCCACAGCCAATTCCATACAACTGAATGACTGATATATGCATTTATATAGGGCAAACATTCAGTGTTAATGCATAGTCGATCAGTGAAATCTTCCTTACAAGTACGATAACTAGGATATATATGCAGTACACCCATGAAAGCCCGCACCGTATAATGTAGCAACACCTAATGCAGTGACAAGCTGAGAAAGCCCAATGCAGTAACACTCGTTATTCATCATCATAAGCACTTAAACCTAACACTAGTTGCCCTCAATTTCATTTATGCAAAACATTTTACCGTACACCCAATTCCATTCTACATCCCCACCATCTATTTTATAGAATTCCATAAATTTCCCCTAATTTTTTAGTCTTGCACATAAATTTCAACCTATATACATCCACATCAATCGTAAAATAAACTCACAATACGTGCTTGATATGGAAAATAAATTAAAAAATGGACACTTACACATTGTTCCTGCTTTTCTTCCCCTTCTTTCTATCTAGATGTGTCACTGCATATTTTTCGCGATCGGATGGTGCTAAAATAGCCTTTTTCTGACAATTTTCAATCGATTTTGCACAGAACTTTCTTTTCAATGATTTCATCCTTTGTTTTTTTGATCGGCTTGATTTTTTAGTAAATGCAGTAACAAATTTGATTCAGCGTTTTCTGGAATGATTTTAGGTTAGAATCTTGGTGTGACTTGAATGGATGAAGTCGATCCATTAATCTGCATACAAATTTGTGTCGGACGCCTATTATAAGAGTGTTTTTGTACATCTACCTATTTTTGGTCCTTTTCATCTATGTAAATTTGAAACCGTCCTATTTAATCATTTTTAATCTTACCATGTCCTTCAGCCTCATTGAATGAGCATTTTCCATATTATGCCTTGAAGAGGACTCGAACCTCCACGCTCTTTAGCACGAGATTTTGAATCTCGCGTGTCTACCATTTCACCACCAAGGCATCTTGAGAGTGAATCGTATTCCATGAATATGATATCTATCTAGTGTGCTGTATGGAATATATGACAAAGGTGGAGTATTTCTATTGATCGGTCATGTCATATAGGCCCGAGTTGGGCATCCAATTGCTTCGATTTGAATTATCCGGAGAATGCCTTAGATATATCAAAAGATGGACAATCAAACCTATTTCTCGATTCAATAAGAAGCTCAAAGAGATGAATAGGGTCCCAAATAAGGAGAGATGTGTAAAAGCAAGTCCGATTACGTCTATTCCTAATCCTAAATGGAATGTAAAGACGTAGGATCCATATGTAAATAGAGTATCTATTTAAATGCGCTCGAATGACCCTTCTCATCACGAGAATGTATAGAACCCTATTCGATGCAGTCCGGTATGGAATGAACTTATAATCGATGATCGAGTCGATTCCATGATTATAAGTTCATAACCCATTCCCATTTTGGGCGAAAGCAGTCTACTAATTCTTTGATTCCAGTTAGTAAGAGGATCTTGAACTAAGAAATAGACCACTGAAGCTAAATAGAAGCTAAAAAAGCGTATCCCGAGCAATTGCAATAATCGGGTTCATTGATATTCTGGTATAGTAGATGCTATTACACATACAATCATACCCAATTCGATGGAATTGTTTGATCTTAAAGGGATCTTCTATAATTTACGCACGTGATGGGTTATTTCTTGGTTTCAGTCCGTCATTAATAACTTGATTACTTTTAGATAATAGTAGATAGAAACAACGCTTGTAAGGTGTCCTATTAAAACCAAGAAATAGAGGCACGCCGCCACCCACACCGAATAAATAGAGTTTTCCTAAAAAACCATGCTAGTGGAGGAAGACCTCATAGGGATAAGAGACATAGGGCTAAAGAGAGCCAAAAATGGATCTTTCGTGTATAATCCTGCATAATCTCGAATGTTATCCGTTCGATGCACGTAGACCAAATAATACAATGCAAGCAAAAGTTCCTAGATTCATGGAGATATAGAACAACATATAAGTTATCATGCTTGCATATCCATCATTTGAGTCTCCAACAATTATTCCAATAATTACATATCCGATTTGACCTATGGACGAATATGCAAGCATCGTTTCATACTTGTTTGAATAATAGCAATGAGATTTCCCAATACCATGCTAAGAATAGATAGGATTTCCAGAAGAAGATGCCATTCATTTGATGAGAAATAAAAGGAATATCGAAAATTCAGTGGGTGAAGCCGAAGCGACTACTTTCAAGTAATGTAAAGAAAAGCAACGACTCCGGAGTGGGAGAGTCGAGTCGAAGAGGATTCCTCACTTCTTTCTCTCATTCAAAACCGTGCATGAGACTTTCATCTCACACGGCTCCTAAGTGATAAAAGAAAGAAGAACTCATCTTCTTTCTTTTTTGATTACCTTCCTCGCGTATGTATAAAACCGGATCCAGTTGATTTCTAAAAATGATTACTAATCCTTAACTTTTCGAGGAATCACAATCTTCCATTTATGTATTTGTTTTAGTAACTCATTTGTAAATTGTCAAAATCAATTTTGCCTTAAAAGGAAGGGAAGCCATACAAGTGTGTTAAAACACTTGCATCAATTATTTCATGATTAGTCTCGAACAATTGTTTGAGAATCAATTGCGAAAGGAAAAAAAAAACACCTTCATCAATTACTTTATATATATATATTTTTTACGTTGTTAATCATCATGTATCTTTATTTTTCTTTATAATTTGTATTTCATGCGGTACATGTATTGCAAAATTTATAGATTATGTATTTTAAATATTTGAATAATATTTGTTAAATTTATCGTGTTTTACGTTATCCACTGTAAGTGTTCTTAGAACAACACTCATTAATCAGTACCAGGAGAAATTTATCCCTTTGTGTCTTTGCATATGGAGATTAGAAATTTTAGACATATGGATCTTACGATTTCTTCCCACAACTTTATGTGTAATCTTCATATCTAAAGAAAAAAAATCACTTATAATCTATTTCGACTCATAAAAAAAATGTTGTATTATTCGTTGGGACAACGGCTAAAATGTTAATTGAATACATACTTTCGTAGCAGAGTCCATAAGGTGCCCTATCCCTAAAATAAGAATACAATATAAGGACAACACCTTCAAGTCTTCTACAGCAGAGTCTCTATCCCTATTTATTTTTAGAGACATGAACATTGTGTCCCTATTTACGAGGATGCACTATTCACGTCCCTAAACATATTTAATTATAAAAAATTATAGGGATAAAGATAGAGATACTGTTAGAGTGAATATTTTATATGTATGAATATGCCTGTAAGATAGAATATATATTATTTAATAATATTTAAAATATTGTAAGGATAATAATAAAGATTCTATTATAGAGTGTTTTGAATTAAAATATTATAAAATGAGAATATATATTATTTTAACGATAAAAAATGACGATTCCGGTGTTAATGCCTTATTAACCTCAAAGGGTTGTTATGAATGACTATCTTTTCAGGTTGCCAAAGTAAAAGAGACTACTTACCAACAATCAACGTCTCTTTTTTTATTTTATTTTTCCCAAATATCTTTATCTATATTCTTGAAAATCTTCACTCACAGATAGAAGGTGAACCTACCTGTTAATTAGCTAGGAAGAGGAGGGTGGGATCCATTTGTTTGTTTTTTTAGATTGGTTTGTTCTGTAAGGTGAAACCTCCCTCTACCTCAACCTTTTTTTCTTTCATTATTTTTTATTTGTTTGTTTAAAAATGAAGTGGTAGATGAAGATTTAACATCTGGGTCATTAAATTAAAAAGATGGCACCTTTAAACCATTCCCATATTGATCTTGAAGCTGCTAATGGTGGTGGTGATAGCCATCTAAATACTAGCAGTTTACAACTGTCTGGTGAAGTTGAGCAGTCAAATGGGCCTCAGATTTCAGAGGTTGTGGAGAAAAAGAGGGTATCAACTTCTTCAGAATGTTCAGTGGTGGTGGTGGATCTTGAAGATAGTAAGAAGCTACATTTGTTTAAAACTGAGACAGATTGTAGAATCTGTCACCTGAGTTTGGATGCAAGTAATGTTGAATCTGGGATCCCTATTCAATTGGGTTGTTCTTGTAAGGATGATTTAGCTGCTGCCCATAAACAATGTGCTGAGGCTTGGTTCAAGATTAAAGGGGACATGTAAGTAGCATACTAAGTTACTTCCCTGTAATTAGATAAGCTCAAAGGGCTTAATTTTGAAAAAAAATGTTATCTGTACCAGTTGGAATTGATGTTGATGCTAGTGTTCATAATAATTATGTCAAGGATTTCATTCAAAGAACTTCAAGTAGCAAGACTTAGGTTGACGAATCTATCATGACATCACACTTCGGATTCAGATTATGTTTGGCTTGTTACATTTGACCTTTACGAAGTCGGATGTTGAGCTTATATTCGACTTTCAAATAGAGGAATGCCACTATGGTGTCCGAAAGTAGATTCGTGGTGCCTTTAACAACTACCTTAATTTTGTTTTAGGCGCCTTTAGTGGCATCACGCCACACATACTTTCCGTGGGACCACATCAGGGGTGTGAGGTTCGAGTTTCTGAAAGTGGAATGTAAAGAACTACTTTTGGACGGTCGAACCTCACATCTTAAAATAAACTTCCAAAAGTTAAATGTCACTGCTATGCTCCGAAAGTAGATTCGATCGTATTGGCACTATAGATTGCCCTTTGTTTTCCTTTATGATATTAGATGTATTGGAATTAAGCCAATCTTCTAAAATTGACAGCCTAGTAGAAAATCATGAGTTAATTGGATCAAGAATTTTCAATTACTTACATTTTTCAATTAGTTTGAAGATTCTTTATTGAATTATAAGGCCTATGGGTATTTCCACCTCTGTTTTTTCCTATGTTTTACAAATTTATGGTGTTTTTTTAGAATATGTGAGATATGTGGTTCAACTGCACTCAATGTTGAGGTTGCTAGTGGTGGCAACGAGGTAGCGGTGGTGGAGCAATGGAGCGAACCCCGACAGGGCGGTTGCAACACCGGGCCCATCTCAATCCGAGTGTAGGAAGTTCTGGCAAGGTCATCGGTTCCTTAATTTCATGCTGGCTTGTGTTGTATTTGCATTTGTTATCTCATGGCTCTTTCATTTCAATGTACCTTCATGATTTGTTGATATAGAAGCTATAACTAGCTTCAATCTTTCATCAATTTCTGTATAGGATTTAGTTGTTTAAGGGTTGTGGATTAATTGTATTCAACTTCATGTATGCTATATATCTCTATATATCTATATAGTATCTTTAGAATTTAGAGTTATGATTAGTTTTATTCTTTGTGTTAAGAAATATAGTATCATTTCTCTAGGGTTTAACCAAAAGAATTATTATGCATACGTTTTCACTTGCAACAATATAATGCAGGAAATCCTTGAATGGATGTCATGTGTGTAAAAGCAAAAAACAAAACCAAACCAAAAAAAAAAAAAAAAAAAAAAAAAACCATTTATTCTTACCCAATTATCACTTATCCAACAACACTAATGCATTGGATTCATAATAAATTATGGTTGAAAAAAAATGTTTTATTGTTATTTTAAAACGTGTTTATAATGGGTAAAAAATAAACAGTCAAGTCGATGAAGCTTACATTAGTAGTTAAATTGAGGCTGCATGATTAAGAGGTCATAAATTCAAATATATATGCATTGTATATGCTAATTTCGTCTCTGAAAAAACACGAATTATGAGAATTTTCATCTCTATTCTCTGCATGATCAGGTGTCGTCTTAAGTTTTTGAGCATTTAGTTAAGATAAATGATTTGTTGTAACTCATTGTTTCGGATGTCGAGTCAACAACCGGAAAAATGACGGTTGGCATGAGTCTGATAAACTCACTTTAAAGGAAAAGTCAGCCTGCTGACCGCAAAAGAAGGAAGTTGAACAAATATGACATGAAGCAAAATGAAATTTATAATAGAGAGCTCTCTACAAAAAAAGACCGGCATCAGACGCACTGCCTTCGTGGTTAATCACAACGCGGCGGTTGTGACACCAGTTTACGGTTTCTTTACAAAACTCTAAATTGAATAACTATTGTAAACTCGATAATAAATCAGTGAGAATAACAATTCTATAATCTCAAACAAAAAATAAAAGTGACATTATCTAACTTGACACGTGAGCTTTATTTTTAGTTTTATTTTTTTTTTGCAAGTGTGAGCTTTATTATTATCCACAGTTTTCTATCAATCATACTTTTTTTAAGGTAAAAACATTTTATTTTATTTAATAAACATCAGAAACACATACAGCCCGGGAGTGATGGTATGCACCTTCAAAAAAAAAAAAAAAAAAAAATAGGAAAGGAAAGAGTCCACCATAAAAAAATTTAAAATGCAAAAGATCGGACCTCTCGAAATCAATCCCATGGTTCATCATTTCATGGCAACTACTACTTCTGCTCCTCAAGAAGATGCGGCGGCCGTGCAATCTAAGACAGAGGGACGACTGCGGCGGCGGTTGGTTTTATTAGCCGTGCCGTATCAAGGCCACTTAAACCCAATGATTCAGTTAGCCAATCTTCTTGATTCCAAAGGCTTTACCATTATCTTCATACTCACCCAATCAACACCTTTAGACTTTTCCAAATATCCCAATATTCAATTCCGTCAAATCCCAGATGGGATGCCGGAAACCAAAGCCGGAGGCGTCGGCGCTGCTGCTAAAGATGTTACCAGTATTCTAACCCAGCTCAACATCAACTTAATTGACCCGCTTCGTGAGTGTTTGGCTGAATTATTAACAGAGGAGGAGTCTATTGCGTGCTTAATCAGTGATGTAAATTGGTATTTTACACAACAAGTCGCTGATGATCTGAAGCTACCTAGGATTGTTTTCAGGACGGCCGGTGTTTCTGCCTTTTTAGCTCTTGATTATCTTCCTGTCTTCCAGCAAAAAGGCTATCTCTCGGGACAAGGTAAACACCCCGGCTCAATACTCGACTCAAACTCAATTTGTTTACTACTCGAAATAACAAAATTCGATTCATATTATTTTCTTTGAATTTTGCAACTCGACTCGACTTATATATATATTCTTTTGATGACTATTAACCGACTCGACTTATATTAAATGATCTATGTAAATTATTAATTGATAATAAAACTTGTATGTAATTAATTAAAGGGCCAATTATTTAAAAAGACTGATTTCAAGTGGATAAAGAAGAAGGAAAAAAAAAGCTTTCAAAGTAATAAAAAAAAAAAAAAAAACATAACAAAACAAAAAAAAAAATACTGTGCGTGGGTTTTTTCTTTTTTTTTTGTTGTGTTTTTTTATTTATAATTCACCATATTTCTAAATGTCATATATTTTGATCTAAAATTCGGATCATCATAATTTTTTCACTAAATTCATATTTTTTCGTCTTCTTTATTTTAAAATCAAATTTGATATTTTTCCGAATAAATTTCATAAAATCAATTTTTTTCTTCATAAAAATCGACGTGACATATCGATCACCGTGCATTGACCACCTACCCGGATCATTGCCAACGGATCCATTAACCACCCGATGCATTCACCGCCGTGATTCATTGGCTACCATGATGTATTGACCGCGATCCATCGACAACCTTGATCGATGACATCTCATCAGAATGATTTATCGAATGACGCCTCGTTGTAGCGATTTATCGCGATGACTTCTTATTGTAGCGATCTATGCACGTTGATGTCTTATTGTATCGAATTATCTGTTTGACGTGTTATTGTAACGATTTATGCAGTGGCGTGTTATTGTAACAATTTATGCATACCTTTGGTTGTAAAAATATGCATTTAAACAAAAAAACAAAGAAATACAGATTATTTTACAAAGTTATCGAAAATTTAAACCAACACTAATCAAATAAACGAACATCAATCAAATATTTAAAGATAACAAAGAAATAAAGTTCTTTTACAAAGTTATCAAATGTGTGTATCAAGTTGTATATCGCGGTGGCATCAATATCATTGCATCAATTATCTAATTGTAATACGATCGTCATCAATATCATCGCTTGAGACATCAATGCCATCGCAAAAGTTCATCAATGTCCCTGCGTGAGACGTCGATATCAATGCTAATAAGTAAGTCGTCAATGTCACCGCATAAAACCTAACAATTGCATCGATCACTTCTACTCTTGTTTTGCATTTCTCTACAAATGTGGAGCTTTTAATATGGATAAATTACAAGTTTGGTGAAACT
Organism: Gentiana macrophylla; assembly: GCA_026214975.1. NCBI lineage: Eukaryota > Viridiplantae > Streptophyta > Magnoliopsida > Gentianales > Gentianaceae > Gentiana > Gentiana macrophylla. Next base: position 13,907,200 of record CM047806.1, on the reverse strand, counting down.
ACAAAAGACTCTTCACTATGACTCTTGTAATGGCCACACGCGTTGTTTGTGCCTCACGATAATTGGATTCATTGTGGAATCCTCACCTCTTTAACACGATCTTGAATCATTTGACGATCTTGGTTAGCTTAATGTCCTGCGTCATTCATCAATCGTTGCGCGATCGGACATCAATGTCCCTACATCGAGACATCAATGTCCATGCATCAAACATCAATGTCACCGCATAAAGTCATCAATGTCCTTGTATCAGGCATCAATGTCATTGCATAAGTCATCAATGTCCTGCGTCGTCGATATCAATGTATGTATAAGTCATCATGTCGCCACTTGCTCGTCATATCAACTGCTAAAATAAAATCATCAATGCTTGACATCAATGTCACTATCTTAAAAAAAAAACAAAACAAACAAACATCGGCTCCAGTAACTTCATCTTTTTTTTTTTTTTTTTTTTCTTTTCTTTTCTTTCTTTTCTTCTTCTTTTTTCTTTTTCTGTCAAGGCCACTTGAAATTAGAATGCCCTTATAACTAAATAAGTTTCCTTCTTAAAATTAGAATGTCCTTATAACTAAATAAGATTTGAGAGTGTCCTAAATGATCATTAATTCTCTAACGACGGCCTTATAACTAATTTGCACTTAATTAAATAACACTATGAGATAGATATTCCTTAAAAAAAAACACTATGAGACGTCGATTAGCTAGTGAGCTACTTGATTACTGGATCTTAAAGTTCGATATCAGCTCGATTAATTATACGAATAGCTCAACTCAAGCTTGAATTTGAAAAATATTGAATCGAATCAAACACTTTTACGAGTCGAACACAAATAGTTCACGAGTATCCCTGACTCACTTATAACCCTTTGAAATACAAAACACAAGCCCCAAAAACTAAATTATGACGTAAACTGGCTAAACCATCGGCATGTGGAGTTGTTAACGAGCCGAGCAGCATCGAGTATCAGTTGTTCAAACTTGATTTGCTTAGGCCACGAGCTTGTTTTTAACCGTTCATTTAATAAATTTGTAAAAAATTAGATTCAATCTTGGTGATTCTAAAAATAGTGATTTGCACAAATTTTAGAATTGGTCCACGAGGAAGCATGACTTGTTGCTTCTTAACCAATTTGATTTGTCAGTTTGTGACTTGATCTCTAAAATGAAAATTTGGTGGAACTAATCTGGATGCCAACTGAGTATGATGGTCAGTTGAGCAAGTGTGTTTAGATCTGTGAAAATCAGCTGTGAAGTGAGCTGAGTTTCTTCTGCAGTCAGTTCTCAGTTTTCTATGAACTGAGGTTGCTGGATACAACTGAGTTCTACATCTGAGTTGATTACAAGTCTGAGAAAGTCACTTTTCGTGGTGAGCTTAAATACTGGTGAGTCAAAGTTTGAAAGTTGGGGTCCACATCTGGGGCATTTATGGCAATCCGACAGAGATCCCTTGGCGGTTAGGGTTTAGGGATGTGCGTTTATAAATACCTCCTGTTGTAATCAATGCTGTGTGTGAGAAACTTTGTAACTTTGTAAAGAGTAATGATACAAGCACAACGGTTTAGCCACAACGAGTGATACAACAACTATCAACACCGTTAATCATGTTAGATTCACATCATGATGAAATTAGACTTATTATGATCAACGGTGTAGATTGCCGTTGTGTCACTCGTTGTGGTGCAACCGTTGTGCCCGTATCATTGCTCCTTTGTAAAATATCTCCTTTCCTGTCCGTGGAATAGTCGGCACAACGCCGGAAACCACGTTAAATCACTGTGTTCTTTTTGTTTCTATATTTTATCATTTTCTGCCTTACTTACTGTTATATTGTCTGTGTTAATTTTTCTTCAAGTGCAAGTTTCTCGTCTGTGTGTTTTCAACACGATTTAAGAACAAAGCGGTGAACCCTCTATTTTTTTTTTACAAAATCCAACCCCAGTTTTGAATTTTCCCGCCTTTTAACTTTGTTGGACAAGTATGAAATAATGGTTCACGACAATTTATAATCTTAGTCATTTGTTTGTGCAGATTATAAACCGAGAGGATGAAGTGGAAGAATTCCCTCCTCTCAAAGTGAAAGACATTCCCATGGTGCCAAAAACCGACCCGGAGGTTTTTCAAAAGTACATAGAAAAATGTTGAGGAGTTGCAAAGAATCATCGGGCTCATCTTCAACTCCTTCAAAGAGCTGGAAGGTAATAAACTCTCCAAAATAAGCGATTCGTTCGGCGTTACAACATTATGCAATTGGTCCATTGCACAAGTACTTTTCAACCTCTTCAAGCGGTTTATTAAAGCAAGATCGAGCGCCATTTCATGGCTAGATACACAGAGCTCCAAAATCATCATATATGTAAGCTTTGGGAGCATTGCGTAAAATGGAGAAAACACATTTAAATGAATTAGCTTGGGGCTTAATCAACAATAATCAACCATTTTACCGGTGATCGACATAATTCCAAGCTGGGTTCGATTTACCTGATGGTTTCTTGGAGGTGGTGGAAAAAAGGGGATATATAGTGAATTGGGCTCTCAACAAGAAGTATTGGCTCATCCGTGCAGTAGGGGTATTCTCGACACATTCGGGATGGAATTCTATAACGGAAAGTTTATGTGAAGGCGTTCGATGATTTGTTCACCTTTTTTGCGGATCGGATGGTGAATTCCAGTTTGTTAATGATGTTTGGAAAGTTGGTTTGAGATTGGAGAAAGGATTCGATAGAGTTGAGATTGAAGGCGCTATAAGAAAACTAATGGTGGAAAAAGAAAATGGGGAGATTAGATCGCGAGTGATTGCTTTGAAAGAACAGATTGATTCTTGTGCTCAAGAAGGAGGTTCTTCTTTTCAATCCCTGCAGAGTTTCATTGATTACATTCTTTCTCTTTGAATTCTGATTTTATCGATGATATCCTTGAAAAATCCATGATATCGTGGATAAAAAATTCACAAAAAGCCTAAAATCCTATGTGAGAAAAAGTTGAATGTTTATCCAAACAACATCGCTTGACTGGCCTTATTTCAATTTTCCCCACCTTAGTTTGAAGGCTTTCACAAAGATCGGAAAACATACACTTTTGATCCATTTTGTTTTATGGTTTTTATTTACTCTTCTATCATCAATGTTTCATTTCAACAACTACATAAGCTTTTTCTTTTTTTTTTTCCCCTTCCCATTTTTAGTCTAACATGTTTGGTAGAGAGAAAAACAAAGAAGAAAATAGTGTTGAGAATAGAATTTAGAAAAGAAAAATTGAGAAAAAAAAAATTTTTGATTTAAAAAATGTAAAAAAATAAGGATTTTTTTATTAAAAGAAAAAAATTCTTTTCCTTTTTCAAACAATTTTTCTCAGGGGTGGGTGAGAATAAAAGTATATGAAAAAAATGAATTTTTGAGAAAAATTGAAAAGTTGAGAAAAGAAACATTTCTTTTGTGAGAAAAGAATTGAAAATATTTCTTTTTTCAAGTCTTTTCTCAATACTTAACATGTCCTAAAGTTACATGTAAAACAAGTATTTATGACATGCAACCAATGTAGGTGGAGTAACCATACAAGAATCACCAGCCTCTATATATTATCAATCATATAATCAAATGTGCTATATTATTTATGTTTATTATATTATGCAGTGAGGAATTTGGTGACGTGACGAGTAAAAACGATCGAACAAAACAGGTTTAAATCTGAAAATGAAATTGTGTGGTGTCTTGCTTGCATGCACGCGACGTGCTATCCACGCGTAAATACACATCACACAAAAACAGTTGTTTGTTTGCGTCTGATTGGTTATTACAACACCACTCCATTAACATTAAGCTCCACCATACACATTAAATAAATAATTCATCTACTGATTCCCACTTGCCGTGGAAGTTGCAACTTCTGATTAGTGATTACACACCAAGAAATCTTCAATGGAGAAAAAGGTTCATGTTCCCACTGCCGTTGCAAGGCCCCATTAACTCCACCTTTAAGCTCTTGATGGCCAAAATAGTGACGGTCCAACCTTAACCTGATCAAGGTCGGATGATGCACTATATAGTAGCGGCAAGTAAGTATCCCACGAGAATCGATCGAGTATCAAAGCCGTTTTGGATTTAGTTTAGGTCAACCAAAATGTTTCAAGTTTAATTACACTAAAACAAAATATAAACTAAAGATACTAAAGAGAGAAAGATACATAGCCAAACCAGATCCAATTGAATACTTTCGCCCCTCTAATCGACTATTTGGGAATGGAAACTACCAACCAACCATCCTAATGCTTATATCGACTCGTTTATGGGTGCAAACTCCTAAGATAGTACTAGGCGCCATGCAACAACCTAGTACCTTTGCCCGGTTCAACAGTCCGCTTTAAGGATTTAATCGACCGAACAAGATAAGCGCTCAGAGCCGCTCGATTTACACCGACAAACCTCGTTATCCAATCGATCTAAACAACTCATCAATTGTAAATAACGATCTTAAAACCCTTTTCCCACACCCTTCAACATACATTTATAAAAGTGGTGTGTTTGTTCATGAACTAGGTGTACAAGCTAATTCAAGCATTGATAACAAGTTTTAAGACATGAATTCGTCAATATAACAACAATTAAACACTACCCATTCCCAATTTCATCAATTAGAGGTGATTTCTTCAATTTTCACATAATTTGGCTATGAAAAGTTTAGCTACTCATAATTAAACTAAGAACAACAATCAAAGATAGAATTAAAGCCATAAATGAAAGAGAAACTGAAATTAATTACCAAAATCGTGGAAAATCGGAGTTTACATCAATTTTCATCCACACCCATTGTCACTTGGGGAAGAAGAAGACTCCAAAATGCCAAAATCCAACAAAGAGAGCTAGAATCTAAGTTAAATTCGAGTTTAATCTAAGAGAGATAGTGAAAGATGAGCTAATCTAAGGGAGAAAAGTGATGAAAATCGACCTAAGAGAGTCTAAGTGAGTCTAGGTATGAGTTCTTATGAAATGGGGGCTGAAAAATCTACTTAAAAAGGCCCAAAAACGTGCGAGATAAAGCGGTTTTGGCGTGCCCCAAAGTCTTGGCGCGCGCCAAAGCGTTACATGATTCTGGAGCTCTGCATTCCAACTTAGCGCGCCCAAGTCTTCTTGGCGGCGCCAAAAATTCCTGGGCAGATACACCTTGATAATCTGGAAATATCTTTGCGCGTAGAGTTCCGATTTGAGTGATTCAAAGTGAGTTGGAAAGCTCACTCAATTGTCTACAACTTTCATGAAGACCACATGTCCAGAAAATGCATGTATCTGGGAGAAAATGCAGATAAAGTGAGCAGATGGTGAAAGCACCAACCACCTTTGATCCGTTCCATCCCGGGCTTCGGTTATGCCATTCTAAGTCTCATGCCTCATCTTTTGGGCTCACGAGTCACCTATTTTCTGCATTTCCATTGCACAATATACCAAGCATAATCCCGCAAGATAAATAGGGCTCGAAAAGGGCCAAAACACCGTAAAATGATAAGGTTTTCCATCAATTTGATGGATTGCCTCAAAGTGAGCGTGCAATGTATTTTGCCTTATAAATGGTCTAAAACTACCCAATACAAGCCAAAAGTATCATAAATGGGGGTTAAAACATGCACCGGAGCATAGTAAAGTTGACTCTCATCAACCACCTCCCACTTAGCGTTTGCTCGCCCTCGAGCAAAATGAGCGTTTTAAAAGAAACCAAAGAGTCAACGTTACACGCTAGGTCAAGCCAATCACATATCAAAGATAACCGACAAATAAATGAGTAAATGCATGCAACTTAACCATACCTTACCAAGCAAATGGGATGTGTGTGTGTGTGTGTGAATAGCTTCTCCTACATTTACCACGGTTTACCGGTTCGGATTATGGACGCTTGGTGATTACGACTACACCATAGGCTCATACTTCATAAGCATCTCCACTGTCGGGGCCAACCGAGGCTAAGTAAGGTCAAGTAGGACTTGCGGTTGTAACGTTAGGCTAGGGGCGGGGCTAACCGAAGGAATTTCTGGGGAATAAACAACAAAGAGATAAAAGCGAGCAAGCTTAATCACGGGGTGTGTCAATACAAAACGTAGCTAGCTCTCCCTTCTACAGCTCAAAATGAAACTCGAAACATGATCCAAGAAAATAAAATGCCATATCGCACTATGTCTCAAGTGTAACGAGGCAAAAATGTATAAGAAATCATGTTTCTTCACTAAAATCTCATCCCAACCACCAACATCACATACTAAATCAATACATGAGTCCCATATTTTTGGCTTTCTTTGACTCAACCTTTTATTTTCCTTTCATGACTTTTCTTTTTTTTTTTTTTTTTTTTTTTTTTTCTTCTTCTTCTTTTTTTTTTTTTTTGATTTTGAACTTGAATTTTTATTAGGTTTGAGTCAAAGGCCATCACATACACATAAAATGAATCGAGCTCCTACCCTCCAATATCATGAAATAGCTCGTAAAACACACCAACTCCTATCAAGAATACAAACCACTCTACCACCCCACACTTGCCTAAGCAAGTGTGATAAAATGAAATGATTAAGCTCAACTCGTAGGGTGTTCAAGGGAATATAGACCACGAATAAGGCTCAAGGTTGGGAAATTACGGGCTAAAAGCGAACGGCTAAGTGTCGGATGGGGAAGTCTAACCATCCTACCAAGGCTTAGAGGGGTTATTGTGGAATATGTTATGGGATGGCTATTTGGCTCTAGCTAGGTCAAAGAAATGCCATAACTATCATCCCAAACTCTACCAAGGTCGGCCTTTCTATTTCGTCTCAAAGTTAATGGTATGAGTTCTGGTAGCGAATTGTGCCTAAGTCAACCATAATCGGTCACTAGTTACCATGGTTTATGAAATTGAAGCTATACGTGCATGAAATCCCATCTCCAAGATAAGGTAGTAAGCCAAGTAACATGCATTCAAACATTCACTAAACCGTTTATCCTATCAATATGAAGGCTCAACAAGCGAATGCAACATCAAAGCGTGGAAAATTTTAAAAATGCTCAAATTTTACTAAAGAGGCGACCAAGCGATAAGCATACAACACTTTGGCGGAAAAACAATGAAGCACATATCAAAGCTAAGCTACCACCCCTACTTTAAATGCAACACTTGTCCCTCGATTGTATGAATGATAAAGGAAAGAAGACTTAGCTTAACCAGGAAAAAGGCGCAAATGAGTGCATATGACATATTCACGAAAGCTCCATCTCATACACCTAAAGCCATGAAACCAAGAAACACAAAAACGCATGCACGGGGAATGCCCACGTGCCAAAAAAAGCGAGCAATAGATAACGAGATATAAGCAAAAGAATCAATGTCACATACAACGTCATAACGAAACCAAAAGTACCAAAATTGGATCACATGAGATGAAAAGTTAATAACAAGAGAAGCGTCATCCATGCATAAAATATGTGCCAAAATGATAACAATCCAAGTATGGTATGGGAATGGAAAGGAAGTATTCACCCAAGAGTTCTTTTCTAGGCCAAAATTCTCCACTCTTTTACCAAAGACTCACTCCTACTACTCCCAAAGAAAGAAAAAGTGGGTTGCCTCCCACAAGCGCCTTTGTTTTACGTCATTGGCTTGACTTATTAAGAAACTAAAAGAAAAGAAAATAAGCACGAGTGGAATGAAAGAAAAAAATTGCACATCTTTTGCTCAATAGCCTCAAGAACATGGCAATTAAAAAAAAAACTTTCATCTACTTTTATTTAGAACACAACAAAAAAGAACATCTACCTAAAACATTCTAAGTTTAAAGTCCTTAGTTCGACTTTCTACCCCAACAATGCTAAAGATAATTATACCAAAGGAGAGCAAACCGTTGCGTCTCCCTACACAAATCAAAAGAATTGAGCACACCCTTAAAATGGGGCAAGACAAACAAGGGGCTCAATCCCCACCACCAAGATTGGTTCAAGAAATTCATCGTGTAACACAATGAATTCAATTTCCCCGAATGAGAGCATATGCCAAGTAACAAAGATTCAAACACCAAACAATAAAATTTTGGCTCAACCACAACATCAACATATTCAATGTGATCCACCACCACAATTTTTTCAATAAGGTTCAAAGGAGAAGGAATAAATGATTCACTAGTAGCATGTTTCGTACCTTCTTCATGACACTCGTGATGGGTGATTACCTCAAGAGTCGACGGTGGAGCAAATGAAATTTCATCATTTTTAGCACTCATCTCAACCTTCCTCTTCTCAATCAATTGCTCTACCCGGTTCTCCAAGTTCTTTAATTCCAATTGAAGAGTACTAGCATTCGTTTTAATATCCATCAACTCCCGACCTTGCTCTTCCAAAGCTCGGCCTTGCTCTTTTAAAGCTCGGCCTTGCTCTTCTAACAGATGGCCTTGCTTTTGCAAAGTCTCATTGATTTGCTCTAAGAGGATGTCGGTTGAGCTCTTTTGCGGTGGAGAAGCTATTTGTGGAGGTTGATCATATTGCAAATACGCATTGGGGTGTTGAAACTGAGAACTTGGAGAACTCTCCCACTCATTGTTGTATGGTGATGTGTATGGGTTGAAGGATGCAGGTTCTTAGATCTAACTATGTCAGATCTATACGCAGCGGATGGATCACGATTTACATAACATAACGCATAATTAAAGGACTTAAACAAACTACAAGGGGGTTAAAATCAAGTTACCAATATTAGGAAGAGACGCCTTGATCTTCCGATGTGTTCTCCAAACGGCGGTTGGTGGACACCCTTCTTGATACTCAAGCCTCCTTGATATGCAACACTCAAGAAAAACTTAGAGTTTTTCTTCTACAAAACCCTAGACAAGAAAGAACAAATTTTCTCTCTTTATTTGTGGTGTGAAACTCGAAAATTGCCAATGCCATTTACCCTTGGAATAACTCTCCTTTTATAGGAGAGTAAATCCTTGGTCTCCAAGTATTAATTAATTAAACAAATAATTAATTAAACAAAATAAAAGATATTTTCCTTAATGACTAATTGTGACATGTATTGACCAATAGGAAATCAAATAACAAGTCATCCAACCAATCATATAACAAGAATATCTTTTATTTTCCATAACACAAGAAAATTAATTCTTGTGCTAAAAAGGACTTAAAAATGGCGCCACATTAGGGTATAAAAAGCCCACATAAAATGTCTTTTATGTGTATAATATTATTTAGTCCAACTAAATAATATCCATGCATATCAATCAATTAGCCCAGCCAATTAATTATTTCTGAGGCCCAAATAACAAGATTACTAGTCCGAATTACAGAAGCCACATCGGGGACCATGGACCTATAACCAAGTAGCTCCATAATTAATTATTAAATCGAATGTAATAAGTACATTAATTATTAATTCGGGATTACGCCACCATAAACCCGGCCCGAACTCTACCGATTATAGATGTATACTTATACTCAACCCATAGAGTGAATAAGCGTCCATTGATATAATCACTACATACGGATTAACCTCCATAGATCGTCCCATTCTGGTGGGAAGTCTCCGTGAACCCGACTCGAATATCTTATCCTTATTTACCATTAACCCCTTGATGATCAATTAGTATGCATATCGACTAGTAGCTAATTAGTCAAATCTGCGAAACTCCCGGGATCGATCACTTTCTTAGGGCTAACAAATAAGGGGATCGTCTCTACTTCCCGCAGAGGAAGGAATGGATTCCATGTCTGTGAAAATCGAACTACTCACTCATCCGGAGATAGTGCCAATGAGAAGTGGCTTGGAACACATATTAAAGTGAACCGTAACTAACACATCAAACACTACCTCGGGACAAGCGAAGACCACCGTGATCACCTCGAGATTAAGGTTGATCCATATATGATCATCTAATGATTTAATAAGATTCCTCGATTACGGAATTATACCGAGAAATTCAGATTAAATCGGTCCAGTCCTATATGAATGCCATCATATATAAATGCCCCACGTAGGTACCTCTACCGACAAATCGGATAAGACTATCACACCCTAAGGTGTTAGGCGCATTATTGGTGTTTTAATCAAGAGACCCTAAACTCGATTAAGTTCACCACGGATTAACATGATTTAAGTATATCACCACTAACTCAATCCTCACGTGCATGCCATGCACCGAGTTAAGCGATTACATCTTGATATACTTAGGGTTTGCAAAGATGTATTATTTACAAGCACAAAGCAAGTAATAAGGTGAGATAAATTCTGTCATCCATTAAAAACAATTACACAAATTGCCGTTTTTGGATTTAGTTTAGGTCAACCAAAATGTTTCAAGTTTAATTACACTAAAACAAAATATAAACTAAAGATACTAAAGAGAGAAAGATACATAGCCAAACCATGATCCAATTGAATACTTTCGCCCCTCTAAATCGACTATTTTGGGAATGGAAACTACCAACCAACCATCCTAATGCTTATATCGACTCGTTTATGGGTGCAAACTCCTAAGATAGTACTAGACGCCATGCAACAACCTAGTACCCTTTGCCCGGTTCAACAATCCGCTTTTAAGGATTTAACTGACCGGAACAAGATAAACGCTCTAGAGCCGCTCGATTTACACCGACAAACCTCGTTATCCAATCGATCTAAACAACTCAGTCAATTGTAAATAACGATCTTAAAACCCTTTTCCCACACCCCCATCGCAACATACATTTATAAAAGTGGTGTGTTTGTTCATGAACTAGGTGTACAAGCTAATTCAAGCATTGATAACAAGTTTTAAGACATGAATTAGTCAATATAACAACAATTAAACACTACCCATTCCCAATTTCATCAATTAGAGGGTGATTTCTTCAATTTTCACATAATTTGGCTATGAAAAGTTTAGCTACTCATAATTAAACTAAGAACAACAATCAAAGATAGAATTAAAGCCATAAATGAAAGAAAAATAAAATTAATTACCAAAATCGTGGAAAATCGGAGTTTACATCAATTTTCATCCACACCCATTGTCACTTGGGAAGAAGAAGACTCAAAATGCCAAAATCCAACAAAGAGAGCTAGAATCTAAGTTAAATTCGAGTTTAATCTAAGAGAGATAGTGAAAGATGAGCTAATCTAAGGGAAAAGTGATGAAAATCGACTAAGAGAGTCTAAGTGAGTCTAGGTATGAGTTCTTATGAAATGGGGCTGAAAAATCTACTTAAAAGGCCCAAAAAACGTCTGAGATAAAGCGGTTTTGGCGTGCCCCAAAGTCTTCGCGCGCCCAAAACTGTTACGTGATTCTCGGAGCTCTGTTCCAACTTGGCGCGCCCAAAGTCTTCGGGCGCGCCAAAATTCCTGGCGATACACCTTCATGTAATCTGGAAATATCTTTGCGCGTAGAGTTCGATTTGAGTGATTCAAAGTGAGTTGGAAAGCTCACTCAATTGTCTACAACTTTCATGAAGACCACATGTCCAGAAAATGCATGTATCTGGGAGAAAATGCAGATAAAGTGAGCAGATGGTGAAAGCACCAACCACCTTTGATCCGTTCCATCCCGGGCTTGGTTATGCCATTCTAAGTCTCATGCCTCATCTTTTGGGCTCACGAGTCACCTATTTTCTGCATTTCCATTGCACAATATACCAAGCATAATCCCGCAAGATAAATAGGGCTCGAAAAGGGCCAAAACACCGTAAAATGATAAGGTTTTCCATCAATTTGATGGATTGCCTCAAAGTGAGCGTGCAATGTATTTTGCCCTATAAATGGTCTAAAACTACCCAATACAAGCCAAAAGTATCATAAATGGGGGTTAAAACATGCACCGGAGCATAGTAAAGTTGACTCTCATCAACCACCCCCCACTTAGCGTTTGCTCGCCCTCGAGCAAAATGAGCGTTTTAAAAGAAACCAAAGAGTCAACGTTACACGCTAGGTCAAGCCAATCACATATCAAAGATAACCGACAAATAAATGAGTAAATGCATGCAACTTAACCATACCTTACCAAGCAAATGGGATGTGTGTGTGTGTGTGTGAATAGCTTCTCTACATTTACCACGGTTTACAGTTCGGATTATGGACGCTTGGTGATTACGACTACACCATAGGCTCATACTTCATAAGCATCTCCACTAATCGGGGCCAACCGAGGCTAAGTAAGGTCAAGTAGGACTTGCACGGTTGTAACGTTAGGCTAGGGGCGGGGCTAACCGAAGGGGAATTTACGGGAATAAACAACAAAGAGATAAAAGCGAGCAAGCTTAATCACGGGGGTGTGTCAATACAAAACGTAGCTAGCTCTCCCCTTCTCTAGCTCAAAATGAAACTCGAAACATGATCCAAGAAAATAAAATGCCATATCGCACTATGTCTCAAGTGTAACGAGGCAAAAATGTATAAGAAATCATGTTTCTTCACTAAAATCTCATCCCAACCACCAACATCACATACTAAATCAATACATGAGTCCCATATTTTTGGCTTTCTTTGACTCAACCTTTTATTTTCCTTTCATGACTTTTCTTTTTTTTTTTTTTTTTTTTTTTTCTTCTTCTTTTTTTTTTTTTTTTTTTTTTTGATTTTGAACTTGAATTTTTATTAGGTTTGAGTCAAAGGCCATCACATACACATAAAATGAATCGAGCTCCTACCCTCCAATATCATGAAATAGCTCGTAAAACACACCAACTCCTATCAAGAATACAAACCACTCTACCACCCCACACTTGCCTAAGCAAGTGTGATAAAATGAAATGATTAAGCTCAACTCGTAGGGTGTTCAAGGGAATATAGACCACGAATAAGGCTCAAGGTTGGGAAATTACGGGCTAAAAACGAACGGCTAAGTGTCGGATGGGGGTCTAACCATCCTACCAAGGCTTAGAGGGGTTATTGTGGAATATGTTATGGGATGGCTATTTGGCTCTAGCTAGGTCAAAGAAATGCCATAACTATCATCCCAAACTCTACCAAGGTCGGCCTTTCTATTTCGTCTCGAAGTTAATGGTATGAGTTCTGGTAGCGAATTGTGCCTAACTCAACCATAATCGGTCACTAGTTACCATGGTTTATGAAATTGAAGCTATCGTGCATGAAATCCCATCTCCAAGATAAGGTAGTAAGCCAAGTAACATGCATTCAAACATTCACTAAACCGTTTATCCTATCAATATGAAGGCTCAACAAGCGAATGCAACATCAAAATCGTGGAAAATTTTAAAAATGCTCAAATTTTACTAAAGAGGCGACCAAACGATAAGCATACAACACTTTGGCGGAAAAAACAATGAAGCACATATCAAAGCTAAGCCTACCACCCCTACTTTAAATGCAACACTTCTCCTCGATTGTATGAATGATAAAGGAAAGAAGACTTAGCTTAACCCAAAAAAAGGCGCAAATGAGTGCATATGACATATTCACGAAGCTCCATCTCATACACACAAAGCCATGAAACCAAGAAACACAAAACGCATGCACGGGGGAATGACCACGTGCCAAAAGCGAGCAATAGATAACGAGATATAAGCAAAAGAATCAATGTCACATACAACTTGTCATAACGAAACCAAAAGTACCAAAATTGGATCACATGAGATGAAAAGTTAATAACAAGAGAAGCGTCATCCATGCATAAAATATGTGCCAAAATGATAACAATCCAAGTACGGTATGGGAATGGAAAGGAAGTATTCACCCAAGAGTTCTTTTCCTAGGCCAAAATTCTCCACTCTTTTACCAAAGACTCACTCCTACTACTCCCAAAGAAAGAAAAAGTGGGTTGCCTCCCACAAGCGCCTTTGTTTTACGTCATTGGCTTGACTTATTAAGAAACTAAAAGAAAAGAAAATAAGCACGAGTGGAATGAAAGAAAAAAATTGCACATCTTTTGCTCAATAGCCTCAAGAACATGGCAATTAAAAAAAAAACTTTCATCTACTTTTATTTAGAACACAACAAAAAAGAACATCTACCTAAAACATTCTAAGTTTAAAGTCCTTAGTTCGACTTTCTACCCCAACAATGCTAAAGATAATTATACCAAAGGAGAGCAAACCGTTAAGTCTCCCCTACACAAATCAAAAGAATTGAGCACACCCTTAAAATGGGGCAAGACAAACAAGGGGCTCAATCCCCACCACCAAGATTGGTTCAAGAAATTCATCGTGTAACACAATGAATTCAATTTCCCCGAATGAGAGCATATGCCAAGTAACAAAGATTCAAACACCAAACAATAAAATTTTGGCTCAACCACAACATCAACATATTCAATGTGATCCACCACCACAATTTTTTCAATAAGGTTCAAAGGAGAAGGAATAAATGATTCACTAGTAGCATGTTTCGTGCCTTCTTCATGACACTTTCGTGATGGGTGATTACCTCGAGAGTCGACGGTGGAGCAAATGAAATTTCATCATTTTTAGCACTCATCTCAACCTTCCTCTTCTCAATCAATTGCTCTACCCGGTTCTCCAAGTTCTTTAATTCCAATTGAAGAGTACTAGCATTCGTTTTAATATCCATCAACTCCCGACCTTGCTCTTCCAAAGCTCGGCCTTGCTCTTTTAAAGCTCGGCCTTGCTCTTCTAACAGATGGCCTTGCTTTTGCAAAGTCTCATTGATTTGCTCTAAGAGGATGTCGGTTGAGCTCTTTTGCGGTGGAGAAGCTATTTGTGGAGGTTGATCATATTGCAAATACGCATTGGGGTGTTGGCGAGAACTTGGAGAACTCTCCCACTCATTGTTGTATGGTGATGTGTATGGGTTGAGCTGATAATATGGTTGGAATCCAAACCCATAGCACCAAAATTAAAGCCTCCAAAAGAGTAGGAGAAGATCCATCATGGCCACGTGGATCCATACACGTGTGATTCAAGGGAAAAACAAGAACACAATCAAGGTATCTAGTCACCACCACTACAGCAATAGATGGTGTGACTTTTCAACAAAAATCCAACATCAAGAAAAAAAACAAAAGAAAAAAAAAAACAACCTAAGCCTAAGTCTTCCAATGACTTAAGAGATATCGATTAATTCCCCGGCAACGGCGCCAGAAAACTTGATGGCCAAAATAGTGACGGTCCAACCTTAACCGCAGAGTACCGGGTCGGATGCACTATAAGAGCGAGCAAGGTCGTATCCCACGAGGAATCGATCGAGTATCAAAGCCGTTTTGGATTTAGTTTAGGTCAACCAAAATGTTTCAAGTTTAATTACACTAAAACAAAATATAAACTAAAGATACTAAAGAGAGAAAGATACATAGCCAAACCATGATCTAATTGAATACTTTCGCCCCTCTAATCGACTATTTGGGAATGGAAACTACCAACCAACCATCCTAATGCTTATATCGACTCGTTTATGGGTGCAAACTCCTAAGATAGTACTAGACGCCATGCAACAACCTAGTACCCTTTTGCCCGGTTCAACGATCCGCCTTTAAGGATTTAAGCGGCCGAACAAGATAAACGCTCTAGAGCCGCTCGATTTACACCGACAAACCTCGTTATCCAATCGATCTAAACAACTCGACCAATTGTAAATAACGATCTTAAAACCTTTTTTCCCACACCCCCGCAACATACATTTATAAAAGTGGTGTGTTTGTTCATGAACTAGGTGTACAAGCTAATTCAAGCATTGATAACAAGTTTTAAGACATGAATTAAATCAATATAACAACAATTAAACACTACCCATTCCCAATTTCATCAATTAGAGGTGATTTCTTCAATTTTCACATAATTTGGCTATGAAAAGTTTAGCTACTCATAATTAAACTAAGAACAACAATCAAAGATAGAATTAAAGCCATAAATGAAAGAGAAACTGAAATTAATTACCAAAATCGTGGAAAATCGGAGTTTACATCAATTTTCATCCACACCCATTGTCACTTGGGGAAGAAGAAGACTCCAAAATGCCAAAATCCAACAAAGAGAGCTAGAATCTAAGTTAAATTCGAGTTTAATCTAAGAGAGATAGTGAAAGATGAGCTAATCTAAGGGAGAAAAGTGATGAAAATCGACCTAAGAGAGTCTAGGTATGAGTTCTTATGAAATGGGGGCTGAAAAATCTACTTAAAAAGGCCCAAAAACGTGCAGATAAAGCAGTTTTGGCGTGCCCCAAAGTCTTCGGCGTGCGCCAAAACTGTTCTGTGATTCTGGGAGCTCTCTGTTCCAACTTGGCGCGCCCCAAAGTCTTCGGCGCGCGCCAAAATTCCTGGCGAGATACACCTTCGAGAGAATCTGGAAATATCTTTGCGCGTAGAGTTCGATTTGAGTGATTCAAAGTGAGTTGGAAAGCTCACTCAATTGTCTACAACTTTCATGAAGACCACATGTCCAGAAAATGCATGTATCTGGGAGAAAATGCAGATAAAGTGAGCGGATGGTGAAAGCACCAACCACCTTTGATCCGTTCCATCCCGGGCTTCGGTTATGCCATTCTAAGTCTCATGCCTCATCTTTTGGGCTCACGAGTCACCTATTTTCTGCATTTCCATTGCACAATATACCAAGCATAATCCCGCAAGATAAATAGGGCTCGAAAAGGGCCAAAACACCGTAAAATGATAAGGTTTTCCATCAATTTGATGGATTGCCTCAAAGTGAGCGTGCAATGTATTTTGCCCTATAAATGGTCTAAAACTACCCAATACAAGCCAAAAGTATCATAAATGGGGGTTAAAACATGCACCGGAGCATAGTAAAGTTGACTCTCATCAGCTCGCCGAGCTCCTCCTCCTCCTCCTTTCCGACCTCCACGTCACCTTTGTTCTCACAGAATACATCTACCACCAGCTAGTCAAAACCACAAATATTGAAAACACAATGATTGAACGTTATTCTGGGTTTCAATTAAAGTGCATGCCAGATGGGCTTTCGTCTGATCAATCTTCTGCTGGTGGGAACAGATTTATAGAGATCTTCGATACTCTTAAGTCAACTGTTGAACCGATTTTTCGGGACATGTTGACTTCTGGGTCATTAGTTTCAGAAGACGGGAGCTGTGAGTTGCATCATTGCTGATGGAGCTTGGGGTTTTCCTTGTGATGTTGGAAAGGAGATCGGAGTTCCCGTGTTCACCGTCCGGACGATTAGTCCTTGCTGCCTGTGGGCTTTCTTTTGTCTCCCTGAGCTCATTGAGGCCGAAGAGTTGCCTTTCCAAGGTAATTTTTTTCTAATTTTTAATGGTAGTGTGTGTATATATATATATATCCTACTAAAGGCCATTCAAACATACATTCAGGTGATGACTTGGATGTAATGATAAAAAGTGTTCCTGGAACTGAAGAATTTCTTCGGCGGCGTGATTTGCCAAGTTTTTACCGTGTACCGAATCTAGACCATAATAATATCAACCTAGCTCGAATCGAAAGGAGAGAAAATCCTAGAGCCGAGGGCCTTATTTTAAACTCATTTGAGGAACTCGAAGCTTCCATACTACCTCACATGAGGACTATATGTCCGAATATTTACACCTTAGGGCCATTACATGCCCACTTGAAGAAGAAACTGGCTGAAAAAACTTCATTGCCACCAGCTTCTTCCTCCGGCCTCTGGGAAGAAGACATGAGATGCCTGGATTGGTTAGATGAACAACCGTCTAAGTCTGTGCTTTATGTAAGTTTTGGTAGTGTTGCTACTTTGACTAAGGAAAAGCTCCTTGAGTTTTGGCATGGCCTCGTGGATAGTGGGGTAAGATTCTTGTGGGTCATGAGACTGGACTCAATCATCGGCGATAACTGGGAGAATGAGATTCCCGAGAAGTTGGCGGTCGCCACTAAACAAAGAGGGCATATCGTGAAATGGGTGCCACAAGAAAAGGTCTTGGAGCATGGAGCGGTTAGAGGTTTCTTAACTCATTCTGGATGGAATTCTACACTGGAGAGTATATCCGCAGGGGTGCCAATGATTTGTTGGCCTTTCTTCGGTGACCAACAAATCAACAGTCGGTTTGTGAGTGAAGTGTGGAATCTTGGGTTGGACATGAAAGATACTTAATTGTGATAGAAGTTTGGTTGAGAAACTGGTTAGTGGTTAGGGGGTTAATGGTGGAGAGGAAGGAGGAATTTTCACAAAAGGCTATTACAATGGCTGAATCAACAAACAAATGTTTGCAGGAAGGAGGTTCTTCTTATAGGAGTCTCGAGCGTCTAATTGATGACATTTGCGCTTCTTCATCTTCTCTTAATAGTTAATAAGTGTGATTTTTTTGAGCGATCAATAAAAAAATAATGTTTGCATGAAGGAGGTTCATCTTATAGGAGCCTAGAGCGTCTTATTGAGGACATTTTTGTTTCTTCATCCCCTCTTAATAGTTAATACATGTGATTTTTTTTTTTTAGCAATCAATAAAAAAAATGATGAATTCGTACTTGTCGGGTGGTATTTTGAGTTTTTAAGCTTGTGGGGTTAAACAACTACGTTCATAGATTGCTAATAAAAAAAACAACAATGATTAGTGTTGAGGATAGAACTCCGAAATATAGAGACTAACACAAAATAAGTAACGAATATCTGGTAAGCAGCATGTAATCCCTTGCCCACCATGCATGTCCCTGCTCTATAGGCGGCATGTCTCACCTTCACCTTCGGCTCTATAGACCTCAAAGCAACTCTGGCAGAAAATTGTGCCCAGACAGGATTGGACCGACTTCTATACCCAGGCAACTCCCTTGAATGGATCCATAAGAATCTCACTGGTAGAGGAAGAGCGTGGAAAATGGGCCTACCAATTTAGAGACATTCTATACAACATTTGGCTTTGGAGGAATAGCATACACCATGGAATACATGAAGCACACCCCCCGCTTCATGTGATGCTGTCACATCAGAGACTCGAGTCCGTAATTTTAAACTAGGTTGGTATTTTGATTCTCTTAGTGGCAATTTTCCTGTTTTTTGACTCTGATGTAATTTTGCGGCCTTCCACTTTGCTTTATGAATAAAAAGATCGTTTTATAAAAAATAAAAAAAAGAAGAACGTAACGAATATGAAAAGATAAACAGAAGAGAGACATGCAACCCGAACAGTAAATCAATGGCTGGGAGTTATGGATATCAACATTTTAAGATTTGCTTGGGACAGAAAGCAGCTTTGTTTACCCAAATTTACAGCAAAGCAATGCAACGTGCAACAACATGTACAATCTCCTGCCATAGTAGTACGCTCAAAGCAAATATCACAATCTTCCACCCTCATTTTATGTTTATTTGTTCATTTCCACATATTTAAGATCAGAACATGAAAATTTTCTATGGATCAATACAGTTTTACGGCGGCAACATCTGGAGAAGGCAGGTCACCTTAATTGACGGTGGCCACCTGCGCTGCAATTAACAAGACGATAAAGGAAAGGACCCATAGTTGCTACACGGAATAAGTCAGAAGACCACATTTTCACTATTAATTTCTTACTCAATTGTCATTTTGGACGTGTTTTAATTTCTTAGCATGTTTGTGTGAGGTTGTAAAAATGAAAGTCTTCGAGGCTTCAACGAACAGACAAAATGGGGCCGGACGGGAAAGGGGAAGAAAAAGGAAACCGAAAGACGTTCATACTGCATCTGAAGAATAATTGAGAACCAGCACATTAAGCTACGTTAAGCACATTAATGTGCTAGTTCTCAATTATTCTTCAGATGCAGTATGAATGTCTTTCGGTTTCATTTTTCTTCCCATTTCCCTTCCCCATTTTGTTTGCTCCTCTGTTCGTTGAAGCCTCGAAGAAGTATAGACTTAAGTTTCATCAGTGGAAGCTATGCCCATTTTATAAAGGGTTGATTGTGATTGTTAAAGCTTCCTCTGGGATTCCGCTTCAAGTCTAGCTTTTTTATTTTTTTTATTTTTAACATTAAAGCTGATACGCTCGAATTATTTGTCTGCAGAAAGAAAGAGGGAAGTGGTAGTAAGATTGATAACACAAAGAAATGCTTAAGGATGATAAAATCTTAGAGAAGAATGGAGTAATGGGAGGGCAGGGCAACACTAAGACGAAAAAGAAGAAAAGTAGGGGTAATTTAGAGGGGAAGAGCGTGGACAAAGAGGCAGAAGTGGGAGGTGAAGATGTTTCTGGGAGCAGAAAAATTGTGGAGAATACTGATGCAACTGGTAGTGAAGATTATGTGAAGGTGCTAAAAAAGAAGAAAAACACGGAGGGCAAGAGAGAGAGGGAAAAGATGAAGAAGTTGAGCA